>APFE030747458.1:159724-194787 GCA_000404065.3 Pinus taeda | reverse complement strand
CGAGAATTGATTTTGGTGATATTTTTTCTCCTGTTGCCAAGGTAACTTCTATTAGATTACTTTTATTTGTTGTTGCTGCTTTTGATTTTGAGGTAGAACAGATGGATGTGAAGACAACATTTCTTCATGGGGATTTGGAAGAGGAAACCTACATGAAGCAACCTGAAGGCTTTGCGGTGAAGGGTAAGAAAGAACTAGTATGCAAGTTAAAGAAGTCTCTGTATGGCTTAAAATAGTCACCAAGGATGTGGTATTAGAAATTTGATACATTTATATGGGGACTTCGCTTCACTAGAAGCAAATCAGATCATTGTGTGTATTTTAAATTAATTGGTGACCGTGTTATTTATCTGGTCGTGTATGTGGATGATATGTTGTTGGTTGGAAATGACAAAGAAATTATCCAAGATTTGAAGGCCCAATTGTCCTCCAAATTTGACATGAAAGATCTCAGTGCTGCAAACTATATTTTGGGCATGGAAATTAAAAGCGGTCGGACAAAGAGGAAGCTCTGGTTAAACCAGAGGAAGTATGTCGAGACAATACTACAGAGGTTTAATATGCAGGATAGTAAACCGTTGAATGTTCCTATTCCTGTAGGTGTGAGGTTATCTACTGAACAGTGTCCCAAGACACAAGAAGAGGAAGAGGACATGTCCCATGTTCCATATGGAAGTGTAGTCGGTAGCTTGATGTATGCAATGGTTTGCACTAGACTAGACATTGCACATGCAGTGGGAGTATTGAGCAGGTTTATGTCAAAACCAGGGAAGGAACATTGGATAGTAGTGAAGCGGGTTTTCAGGTATTTGCATGGCACTAGTGATTATGGTTTGTGCTACCAAGGAAGACCAGGATTGGACAGAGTGTTGGATATTCGTGGCTTTGTTCATGCAGATTGGGCTGGAGATCTGGATCAGAGAAGATCTACAAGCGGGTATGTGTTTAACCTATTTGGAGGTGCAGTCAGTTGGATGAGTAAGAAACAATATTTAGTGGCACTATCAACTACAAAGGCAGAATACATGGTAGCCACTCATGCAAGCAAGGAAGTAGTTTGGTTGCAGAGATTGTGTTCAAGTATGGGGTTAGTACAGGGAGCTATAAGGATAGACTGTGACAGCTAAAGTGCAATTTTCTTGGCAAAGAACCATGCATATCATTCAAAGACAAAGCACATTGATGTTTAGTATCACTTTATGAGGGATATGATAGAAGAAAAAATGTGTTGCTGGTAAAGGTGGACACTTTGAAGAATACTGCAGATGCATTGACAAAATCTATGAGCTCTGAGAAGTTCTCTTGGTGTAGAGAAACAATGGGTGTTTCAGGGTTGAAAAAATGACTAAGCTCTCCTGTGGCCTCCTGTGGAAAGAAAACAACAAGTGGGAGATTGTTGGGTTGTGTTATATTCTTTCCACATAGTTAAAAGGGGGTTTGAGGGGAAATTTTGGTTTTGGACCCTATGTTAGGTTGGGCGGACCCACCTATGGTTTTGTGCATGATTTTCGCACGTGTTTTGGACGCGATGGTTTTCGGTCCATGGTATTGGATGCTTAGGCATGTATAAATATGTATTGTAACATTGAAAGGAACATAATGAAAAATCAAGCTGGTAGTACCGGTTTTGGGATCCAGAGGAAAATCTTTGTGCATATGTGTTTTTATGTGTTATGCTCTTGCATTGTTTATTTTTCTGTGATTTAGAATTCGTATGCAGGTAATTTCTGTACAAGGTTAAAACCTACATCCTTATGATTCAATTTAAGGAAATGGTGGAAAACAATCATCATGGTGTGTGGTTGTTCACATCAACAACCTGTTGTAGTTGAATAACATTATTGTTTGAATGTTTTGTAAAATAATTAATCCTCTCCCAATAATTTTAAAAGTATCTTTATTGTATGATTTTTTTGAATTTTTTTTATTTCTGATTAATAAAACTTTGTGTCCCTATTTGTATTCTTACCTTTAAATTTATTTTCAAAATATTAACGTATTTGCTTAACTAAATTTTATTACTAGATTTCAATCATTTGTATTCTATTATAATTGAAGAAAAATATATTTTGATTTATAAAATCTATGATCAAAAGATGATCTATCTCTAGAAATGGTCCTTCCATCTGGGAATTTCATATTTGGACATAGTTTTTCAGGTAATTACCTTATATCTAAATTTAAGGTAATCTTGAGGCAATAATTACTAAATGTGTTAGATCACAAATACTTTAACCTAATTAGTCTTGATTTCGAACTATATTTGACATCCAAAACTTTCATGGGTGTTCCCTTTTATGCATATCCTAATTTCAAATACCTTGATGACTTTCGAATGGAACTTAACATACATTTGTCACAAAATTTAAATAATAATTTATTATTTATTATCATCATTTTTTTAATACCTCCCACTCTCAATATACACATAAATCAACTATGTATAGTTTTCCCTTTGGTTTGGTTATTAAATATGATCACAATTGATTTTTGAATTTTTGACGTGAATTCAACATATGTGATCAAGGAAAATATTGATGGCTACTCATCTCTTCCACTAACTCAATGATTCTCTATCTTCTTGGAATTTTTTCCATGGTTTTCATGTTCCAAATTTCTTGGTCCATTTTGATGCCCTAAACTATGTTTTTGACAATTTAGGGGGCCAAGGAATGCTATCCATGCCTTGGCCCTAGTCAAAGGTTATTTTCCTCTCATAGTTCTTTCCAATGAGCTATGTCTGTTGCAAATAGAGATTGTATGAAAATGCTACGCCCTTGGGAATTTGATCTACCAACTGACCAACTTGTAGTGTGTGAATATTTTGGTGCTTCATCTCATAGGGTTAGGGTTTTGGACCTCTAGGGTTATTTATTTATGTCAAAAAGGGCATTCATTTGGTCTCTTGTAATAGCTCTTCAAAATGTATTTACTCTCTCTCTCTCTCTCTCTCTCTCTCTCTCTCTCTCTCTAGAGATAGCTACCACCATTCTTGCTAATTGAGTTGTACAATATTCTACTATTTCGTTGTACTATCGTCTCCTGGATTTACTATTCAACAACTGATTCACGAAGATTTTTACAATAGTAAAAAAGGAATGAAAAATCCAAAACAAGGGAGTACCTATAACCTAGAAAAATAACAAGATTTGCACACAACCTCTAATCATCAAAAATTAGAAGAAGTTACCAGCGCAATGTTTGTTGGGCTAGAACCTAGGGGTGGTGGCTGCAAAACTTTGCACTTAATGTGTTGCTCCATGTGTTCTAGAGAAGAATCCAAATGGTTTAGATGAGCCTCTAAGTGAGCCAAATTGTCCTACATCTACTACTAGTATCTCTTTAAATCATTAAGGAAAGATATTATCTAATTACGATCATCGTGTTTCTCCTTCAAGACTTGTCCCAACAAACTCTTCAGCTACTAGTGTAAGGTGATAGAAATGATGTATTGATTAATTCCCCCCATATTGTGATTGGGATATGGTAACCAATGTAATACTTCTCTAATAAGTTCCTAACTAGAGATAGATTTACTCTCTTGATGCGCAATTCACTCTAGTCTTTGTATATCAGAATTGGGTACCAAGAGAGGTTGCAGTCTAGAAAATTTTACCTTCATCTTATGCTTGGACCTCAAGCAGAGATTGGATAGGATTGGCATGACAAGATTTCTCACATTCTGCCCTTCCCCGGTGACTACATCCTTGTTGTCAAGGCATAATGATATGTACTCCAAAACAACCTCCATACTTGGTATGGGGTTGCTCATAAATCAAATTTTGAGGACAATTCCACTTAGGTTTCGTTGGATCCTTCCATTGGTTTACACTTACATTAAGACACCTTCCACTAGCTAGTCACCTAGACCTTGTTATGAAGGTCCTCCAAGAGACAAAAAACACAAGATACAACTAAGCCTAGTCTCGTGTTAGATGAACCCAACCTAAATTAACTAAGGAGAAAAGGGAAGACTTGATTGAAACCAAAAACAAGAAGTGGATAGAAACCCTAAGATACAAGTTGGTGGCAGAACATTCGAAAGGGAAATACCTAGACATATACCCAATTCACATCTGAATATACAAGTAATTGACGAAATCCTATAATAATGTCGTCAAACTAGAGAAATAAGGCAATTAGAATTACCTCAAGGGTATGTTTAAGATGCCATGAAACCTTTGCCAAAGGAATGTGCTTGTAGTTCTAGTATCCTCTAGGTGCAATGTTTCCTAGGCTAAGGTGTTTCCCAACTGACATTTCAATGAGGTTGACCCTTCCCCCCCCCCCTTACTGACTAAACCCACAAGGTGACTAAGGCTGATAAAATATTCCCTCAAGAAGAGGATTTACATCATGTCACCACACTAAAGTCACCCATCCATCAAATTCCACATATTATCCCCTTACATTTATACATAGGCCATAATGAAAAAAAGAAAATCAAACACATGGAGACAGGACCAACATCCCCACAACCATCAAAACCCTTGTTCCTCTCCCCACCACATCCCCTTTGTTGAAGGAAAATTAATTAACTTGGCAAGCTGGTGCATTTAATTGTAATAACCCCACTTGTATTATGCATGGGTAAGGTGTGCCATGCCATCCCCCACCTTAATCATCGTGGAAGTTAGTGGGGTTGTGGGTACCACCCCCCCTTCTCACTATGCATGTTGTTGGCATTATTGCACATGTTTGGTGCTATGGCACAAGTGTTGTGCTTGATGGCAACTCACTATGTTGACATATCACATTTCAGGCTCTCAGAATGAAGGAAATCATATATACGTAGGTTCACCTTAACAAAGCTGCGTATACACATGGGTTAGACGTTCCAAAGTCGTGTATGTGTATATACACACTTTCATGCAAGGGAAAGCGCGTACATGTGGGAGAACTTATTTTTGGTCCATGGTATTTGAACCTATGGTTTTGGGTCGTGGTATTGTGAAAGGAAAGACTATAAAAGAGGAAGAATATCATTGGGCAAAGATCATCTGAATTATTGAATATCTGATATCATGCTAGATTTGGAATACTAGTGATTGGGTCATGTTGCAGATCTAGATTTGAATGAAGGAGGAACCCAAGCGCAAGAAAAAGGATAAGTTCTCTTGATGGGTCAAAATCTTAAGGCTTGAATAATGGTATCTCTATATGATTTTGATTTGTGATATGTGGCGCACGCTTGATCTCTAAATGTGATAATATGGGTTAACTAATGTCTAAATGTTTGAAAGAATGAATTATCGTTTATAGATTTGTATGCAGGTTCAGTGAAGTGAAGGCGCATATACACACTATATTTGTAAGTGAAAGTAGTGTATACGCAGGTAGGTCTTGACACAGAAGCGTATGCACGCAGGTTTCTGAATAGTGAACTAGCGTACATCTCTTGATTTATGTTCTAGCTACTTATGTTTATTGTTGCAGTGTTCTGGGTTCAAAAGTGGTGTATGATTACTGTTACTATGACTTGGGTACAGTTGTCGGAGAAGTGTTTATTTTGTTTCAGTTTTGATTGGTGAAAAGGTGATTGGTTGATGCAGAAATTCTTGATGTTTGATTGATATTATTTGTGGATCTAGTCTGAAAATTAATGAAACATGGTCCCTGAAAGAAAAAATAAGGTTGTAGCCTTCAGCAGGTAGGAGCCTGCATACTAGTATCCCAGCTAGTATAAGAACTAAGGGGGTTGTAGCTCCCTTCCAAGAAAAGTTGGAGAACGAGAGAGGGTTGTAGCTCTCTACAGGTAGCATCCTGCATACTAGTAAAGACTGCACCAGTACAGAAACATTGTAAAAAGAAGTTTCTAATTAAAAAGAAGATAGAGACGAATTGCAGCAGGGGGTTTTCACCCACATTGGGTTTCCTCCTTATATCTTGTGTTCTTGTGTGTGATTGTCTTCTGCTCTGTTTCACTGTTTCTAGTACTGTCTATTTGATTCTGATACATAGATTAATGTTCAACCTCTATAAGATAAATTAAATTATAAGTCTGCATGGTATAAGTGGGTTTCCTTATCTGTAGTTACGTATATACACGATTTTTACAGACTGAAGTAGCGTATATGATCTGGGTTTGAAAAAGAAAATATTTGACTTAATAATACTAATTCACCCCCCCTCTCAGTATTATTTCCAACAACGTCAACCCACATCGAGGTTCTAGTATTTCATTTATTAATAGAAGTTAGGTCTTCAATATATTTCTATGCTCTCTATTATATTCCTATGTGTATGTTTGATTTCACTTGTTTATTTTCATTTTATTACTTGTACACCCTGTATTAGTGGTATGAAAGAAACATTCCCCTTATTGTTTCTTGGTGCGTGTCATCAATGAGGTTAGGGTATAGAGAGTTGGGTCTTGAGCTAATTTCACTCATAAATGTTTTCTCTCACTAACCAAAGTGTCCTCCTATAGGGAAAGAAAAGAGAGATGAGGGAGAAAAATATTATATCAAGTTGTTACTTAAGGGAAATACTTGCATGATGAAAGAATCATATGGTGGACAATTTTTCCTAGATCCTTCAATGACATCCAACAATAGCCAAGGCACCTTCAACTAATGCGAATTTTAAATTTGCAATACTCTTCAAGGTATACATTAACTTTGATATCTCCTTATTTAAAGGCCAAATATATGTAGACACTTTAGAGAAATAGTTAAATATGTTAAATAGATATTACTCTATCCAAAAAAAATTAATAATGAAAATATCACCTATGCACTCCTGAAATCCCTTCCTTGTGTCAAATATTTGTGGGAAGGTTAATTGGAAGAAATATTTACAAGGAGTCTAAAATATTCTAAGGTTTGCGCGGGGGAGTCGACCCGATGCTGGTGTCACAAGAGGGGGGTTACGATGATGTGATATTCATTGTCAATCATAAAAAATAGATCAACGGTGTGTGGGTGGGTCCTCTCCGTACTATCATCACCCTGAAGGGGGTGCACCTATCGTCAAATCCGTGGTGGTGATCCTCTACCATTCATCCATGCTTAGGCCGCAACTAACATCACATCCTACTCCACCTTAACCTTCCCTCCAATCGATGACCCACTCTATTTGTGCTTCCATTCTATGGATTGACCCTCCATCTGATGGTCCTTGCTATCTCTACCCATTCCATATCCCATAGTCATTATGCCACCTTTTCCCTCGTCTTGCTGATGTCACAGAGGTAGAGTGTCACAAACATGAGGTCAGTGGGCCTTACCTCTACTGACCCTAATTTTTTTTGTTCCTAGAGGGATGGTGCCTCATCATTCTATGCCAAATAACCCCAACACACTATCTTAGTGACTATGTCTGCCACTTCTTTTAATTAACCTAGGTGGATCGCACCAGATGACGTCCTATCGATTCCCTTGTCCCAATGTTCTCCTTTTATATTTTTCAGGACTCCTCCACTAGACTTATGTTGATAGTGGGGCTACTCCTTCACCAATGCTGGAGAAATCTAGTTGACGTACCTATCTGTGAGATCATATCTATGTTACACCACTCAATACATCCCGATGCTTTCCCTAGCAACACCTATTGAACCTCTTGGAAGACTTGGCATGTAGGCCCTCTTCTCCACCAATAAACTGAATATCAGACTCCCCTATCACTAAGCATCCCTAATCTATGAGGAGAAACCAAATGTTCACCAACCGGGCCAACATGGTGAGTTTCCAACCTCTCAACCAATGAAATAATTATTGGGATTATGTTCCTACTAGCTCATCCCGTTCAGTGTAGTGGGAACCACTCCAACCAATGGTTGAAATGCCAGGATAGTGTGGCTGGAAACACATCCCAACCCACCTCTCAACAAATGGTGTAATTGTTGGGTTGGGATGTTTTCCAAGTTATCTCATTTGATGTCATCTCATTCATTTACATGAGCATGCTCTTAATTCCTCCAGGATTGAACCACCAAGTTGTGTTATAATATGGGAAACACATCCAACCAACAGTAGGAATTTTGGGCTTACGTTTCATCCAACTCTTCTTGGCTGACGTCATCCCTGTCGATCCCTCTACTGTGCAACATAAACCTCCAGGTTACTAACTTTGGGACACATCATCTCCCTTATTTGATGGCTATATAAGGGAAAATCCAATCATGCAATCTATGGTGACCATGTCAATGATTCTGAATCCAAATGAAGGATAAGGTTCGGTTGAAATTATCTTATAAGTTTAGGGCTCTACCATCCTTCACTAAGAAACCTACTTCAATTCGATTTGTGTCATGGCCCAACTCGAGGAGATCTGTCCATCCTTAAGCGATGTGCCAAATTTTGATTTCAATGAGTGACATGAGAGCTTTCTCCAGCTCTTCATTGAGGAACATTTGTTGGTAATTTAAGCCATGACTCTACCACTAAATTCCTGTAATTATTAATATATTTAGCATCAACACCTGATGATGGTGATAATGTCTTACCAAAGCACCTTATGGTGCTACCCCTCCCGAGCTTAGGTGAAATCCACTCCAACAAGCTTCTGGCCCACATACATTCCTTGTTCATGAAAAATGAATTCCATGTAAGGCCATGGTAATGGAGTTTTGATCGCACTCTATTAGGGGTTTGTAGTGAACTCCTGAAAGGCCTCAACCTTGTCTATGACACACCAAGGGTTCCATGCCCCAAGGAAAGCCTGTAAACAAATTTGTGCTACTATGTAGGGGCTTCTAAAGCCTAGACAACAATGCATGGAAGCTCGTCAAAGGTCTTCATGCTACTAAAATGCAAGGCTGACTAAGCCATGATGTAATGTTTTCCAAATATCCTTCTGCTAAGAAGATGAAATAGATCCATCCGCATTAACACAACTACACTTGTGTAGATTCACATGCTTGTAAATAGGTCGGCTCATAGTGTAAATGTACACATAGACCCTACTAAGAAGACCATCTCCCTTATAATCATTTTATATTAATGGAAAGGGTTTTTAAGCCCAATATTTATTGACTTCAACCCATATTCTCATGGGTCATTCCACTACTTGTAGCATGTCATAAGAGTTTGGTGTTATTGACATATATGTTGCTAACAACAAAGTTCAACCATTTGTACAGGACAAAATTCCAAATCTGGGTTGCAACATAATATTTGTTATCATGTAAAGAATTACCCATTTGTCTTGTGTATATGTATTATAACTAACCCAACAAGCATTTCACATAGGACTTCATCTCAAGTTTAGAAGTACATGTTTTCTCAACCGGTTTTTCATCATCATTCATTATAGAGATGATATATATCTATATCTATGTATCGATATATATATATATATATATATATATATATATATATATATATATATATATATATATATATATATATATATATATATATATATATATATATATATATATATATATATAGATATAGATATAGATATAGATATAGATATATATATATATATATATATATGTATGTATGTATGTATGTATGTATGTATGTATGTATGTATGTATGTATGTATGTATGTATGTATGCATGTATGGATGGATGGATGCAAGCATGCATGCATGTATGTGTGTATGTATGCATCTAATTTCATCACAACTATAAGTTACATTTCCACATGTACATGCAACCACATTCTCATTATTTAATAGAATTGTTGTAGTCCATAAATCGAAATCCACTCCAAACAAGAAATGCATACATTTATTTGAGAATAAGAAGAATTAGAGAACTTATCTTAACCATACAAAAGTGTGTCAACTAAGAGTGGGACTCTAACTCTCCACCCAACCATAAATAAGCTACAACCACTATTACTTGTAATTGTCGCCCCTAAGCGAGATTCTAGAGACTGAGGGGCTCACTTGGGAAATCAAACACTTCCAATGGAGGACCCAAAATCCATGGATTTTCTATGTCTTTCCACCTTAGAATAGTAGCACCACCATTGCATTGAGGTATTATTTCTTTACCCAAAAATATAGGGATTAATAGTCCCTTTGCATCCTTCTAATCATAAGCTTATTCGCTTCTTCGTTCCTTTTCTAGTGCCTCTTGAATTCCTAGATCAATGTTTGTCTCCATGTCAATGTGTGTATGTCTCATAATTAAGTCGAACTACCTTCTTTTCTCCTCTTGTGTAGTGTTTGACTATCACTGTCCTAGCTAACAACATAATCCACTTCATTAATTCTTGTCCTCCCTACCTTATGAGTGTTATCCAAGGAATCATGGTCTACGTACTTCTCTTGTAGTTCCATTAACTCCATAAAAATTTGTTCATTAAGGTACACTAGCCAACCTTTAATGATTTAAAAAAAAAATCATATTTCATGCACAAGGAAACCTTGACTATCCCAAGCAAGTAACATCCTCAACGCTAGGATCTGTGTCCCTCTCCCATCCCCTCATCATGCTTGGTGTTCAATGACACATATAGAATGAACATATTTGAAAGAAAAACATGTTGTTTCATGGTGTTTTATAGATTCAACTCTTCACAAAATTTATAGTTCTTTATGCATTTTATTCAACCAACAAAAGGATATGGTAATCAATTAGTTAGAGTTCAACTATCAATTAAAAATGTAATAAACTTGAAGTCATCAATCAATAATTTTATCCAATGGCCCTTTGGAGTCATTTGATGCCTTTGGAGGTGTTTAGTCAAACTTGGGTTGTTCTCTTTGCTACCATTTTGAGCCCTTCACTTCCTCAACGAACAATTTTCAACTAATTTTCTTTGGGCAAACCCCCACTATGCTCCTAACCCTAATCATGCATGCTCATGACCGAGAAACCCTTTTTTTTCATATTTTGGCCTTCCCCTCTCTATTTTTCAGTCCCTCGTGCAATCCAGTTACTCCTACTTCATGTAGTCACTCACTTTCCAAGTTCAGGCATCCCCTTCTCTACTTCTCATTCGCTCAGGAGATCCATCTGTTGGCAAGGCTTCCTCACATCTGAAGGATCTCAAATCCAAGGTACATCTTTGCCTTCAAAAATATCATATGATTGTAGCATGATTCATGGTAATCAATGGACACCATTGAGTGTTGATGCGCCACAATGGTTGTATTCTCCAAATATTTTACTAGTGCACCATTGTATGTTTCCATTCTCTTGTTGCCACTACCATCAATATTGCAACCAACTTAGTCCACCCAGCCAATGTCATGCTATGCTCTCCTACATCATAACACATAAACTCCATTAGAATCATCATAATGGAAAGCAATAAATTTGAATCATACCTCATTAGTAGTTCATTCATGAGGTCACTCGAAATTCTCATTCACTTCCAATCATAATAAACTAGTTTATCTCATAACTCAAAATCATCACATATCAAAATATTGAGATTATATTCATAAAGTAAAAATTTCAAATTCCATGAAATATTGATACTTATCTTGATTTTATTCTTGCTACTTCCTTTACATACATTATGGGTTGTTAACCCATATTGCAAGCACCCAATGTCTTCTCTTCTCTCTGATTATGTACACACATTGGATTGGTTTCCAATCTGGCAAGTACCCAGTGCCTTCTTGTCACTTTCACCACATATAAATATTAGATTGGTTGCCAATCTCGTAAGCATCCATTGCCTTCTCTTCAATTTTACCATGTTCACACACTATACTGGTTGCCAATATGTAAAGAATCTATTTCTTTCTCTTCACTTTCACCATGTACACGGATCACATTAGTTTCCAATATGGCAAGCATCTAGTGCCTTCTCTTCACTTTGACCATGCACACACACCAGATTGGTCTAGTCCCTTATCTTCACTTTTACCACCTACGCACACTAGATTGGTTCAATACCTTCTTTTCTCTTCTCTTTAATCATTGATTTCAAATTTAATAAGTGACTCATCAACCCCAAGATGAGCACTTAAGCTCAATTATTGTCCTGTGATTATGGGCACTACCAAACTAGGTAGTCTTCTGTAGAGAAGAATATAGGTGCATTTCACACATGTGTATGCCCAATCAGTCCCATACCTGACTGTGTGTGGGACTACACAATATAAAATCCCCAAACAATCACATACTTTTCTATTTTGAACAGTTTTACACATACACAACACACAGGCCTAGACAATGCCATACCTATTTATTGTGAAGAAATAAATGCAACGCATAGGTCTAGAAAATCCCATACCTACCTAACCTAAACACATTGCACAACACACACTTATACACATAGTACTACACAACACACGCCATACGACTTTACCCTATTCCCATGCACAACATTTCAACATGTACAACAAAATCACATATACACATAACATATCACGTTACACAATATCACAAAATTTCAAAGACCACCTTGTCTCTCATGACATGTCACCATGCTGCCACTAATATTGAGGCCACCTTGTCTCTATGCATGTCAACTAGGCCATACTTCCTTTTTTGTTTTTCCCATTTTCTTAGCTTTGACATGGGCACATTGTAGCGATTATGCTCACATATGTAAAACCATCATTCATATATACCCACTTTCACCATCTTGCCTACATTAAACATGAGCTGAGAGCTACTATGACATGGATCAACCTCCTAGATCATCTTAAGGAAATGGAGTCGACAAACCAAGACTTTACTAACTTCGCTTAGGCACGACAGGACCCCCAAGAGATAAGCCTCTCTTCCAAGTGCCCAAACCTTGAGTTAACTTGCTTCTTCGTTTATATGGAATCCCATACAGTGCCATTGCATTGCCTGAATTCAATTGTAACCCTCCAATCACATGCATAACCCTGTAAGGGAGAAACTACAATATTTTTTACCTAGTTTTGTGTCAGCGATCATGATATGTAAACCACTTTTTCAAGGCTAGTCTCTAGAATTCTTCCCAGAACTGGATGAAACTCTAAAAAATGATAAATAACACAAAGATAAAGCCTCTAACACATAATTTAATCAAGTAATTGACCTAACTCGGTCTAACCAGGATAATCATTCCGTCAAACACATGGTGAATATGAAATCCATAAGTCATGAATTCATATCTAAACATAGAGATTTTAAACTTATCTAAGGTTTAATAAGAATGACTACTTCCCTCTCACAATAGTTGCAATAAAATCTATTATTTCATGCACTCAATAACAATTCATCTATCTATCAAACATGATAGGAGCCATAACTTGAATCTTCCATAAAACCATGCTTATAACCAACATATAACCAAAATATTAAGAATGATAGAACAACCATTAAAGATACATCCTAACAATTACAATTACTCATAAAATACAAGAGGAAGTTAGCTCTTATTGACATATGCAAAAGCCAACCAAGTCAAGGACTTTCACATACCACCCAACCATAGATTGGGCTGAACCAAATCTCTTTCAACCAATCACCCATGTTCCATATTCCAAGCATGAATGTGGGATCTCATGGGATAAATCAATCCATAAACAACTAAGGGAATCCATAGGTTAAACCACCTCCACCCTCACACTACTGTGATCTCACGTAAATCAGCCCCGAGATCACAAAACCAAAATGAGCTTAGATGCCTCAGTATTCCTTCACCATCCCTTAAGGAACTTTCCTGTCTCCACCTACCTGTTGAGGGATTCTCATAGAAAAACATCTCAACCCCAAACCCTTGGGATTTTGTTTAGGCCACCTCATATAGATCCAAAACCTTCCCGCAATCCAAATCTCAACAAAGAATGAAACCCATTACACCATGGATATCCAGAAATGCCATGCAAAGGTCAAAATAATTGTTAAAACCTGGAAAATCCCACACCACTAACAAGAAATGAACCAAATACACACATTCATATACCATGCATGCTAAATCCAACTAGGAAATCCTACATGCAACCTATTACCTGCAAGTATTCCTATTGAAGCAACTTGATCAAACCTTTCCTTGCTTGATCCTTGCTTTCCTTGTCCTTTCTTTTCTTTCTTGCTTTCCTTCTCCTCTTGGTTCTCCTCTCCTATTTGAAACCAATTCAAAAACTAAACTAATAAAAGGCCCCAAACTTATGCTCTAATTTCTTTTATTATTGATGCTTCTAATTTCTTCCTTTTCCTGTATTCTCCTTCAATTTCCTCCTCACATGAAACCTATGACCTTTCACCTCCCTTTTATGCTATTTCCTTTATTTTCATAAAGTAAATGCCAATAATTCCCTTCTTCATTTTGAAAGCCTTTGTTGTTGCCTTTGCCAATTTCCCTTAACCATATTAAACAACAAGTGATTCCCACTAGGATGATTCTCCCAACATTAAACTTGGAATATGTGTCCCATGAACTGGGTCAAATATTCCCCTATTAAATTTATTACACAAAAATTTTACCCAAGGTTGTTACAGCATAATTATAATTTAGTAGAATTTTCTTTCTTCCCAACAAATTCCCCATCACAGTGGGAATATTTTCATGCCATGCACATCATCAATTAAATTTTAAGAAACCATATTTTCATTCAATTGACCTCTAACAACCATGTCAAACACAGTGGGATTTTCATATATATATATAATCATGTATATATACCACCATCTGTCAACATAATCATGGATGCATAATACAAGTATTCATCAGCATAGTCATGTAGGAAATATATAGGTATCCATCAGCATAATCATGTATGCAAGATATAAGTACACGTGAAAAGATAGTCAAGGGTTAAGAGAACTCCCTTCTTTCCATTTCCTTGCTACACATATCTATTATCCATTACTATCATGGACTGAACTAGCCCACAAGTTTGTTACATTACTTAATCATGGCGACATTAAGCATTAGCTTGTGCCAAGTAAATTTAGGGTTTCAATGACTCCTTGATTGTGGCCAAGTATACATTATGTAGCCCTTTAACTCTGCCAAATTTTTCACTTTTACTTATTATTTTGTACATGTCCATTGCCCAATAACATTCCATTTTTCCTGGAACTTTACTCGACATGTTTCCCTTCAATGCCTATCAGGCACTACCCTCTCTATGATTTCGTGATCTTCCTACCATACCAACCTCCTTATCCCAAGATTCCCACATGTAATTCAATTCTCAAAAATCGAAATCTAATGCAAGAGGGAGAATAAGAAACAATTGAATGAATCAAAATGACCATGCACATGTCTAAAACTAACATGGCCATGCACAAGTATAAAATGAAATGATATCAGTCCATGAAGCCAATAAATTAAATCCACAACACACAGACATAAAATAAACAATACCCAAAAATCAACTCAATCTCCATTAGTCCAACATCCATGGCACTTTCAGCCATCATACAAGTGTAATAACCTTAATAAGGATAACAACAACCTTAAGGTCTCATATTTCCCAAAGTTCACACGGAATATTTTCAACACATATATGTATGTTTCAAGGAGATTTAGGGAGTTCTCCCTCCTCCTTCTCAACACCTTGCATCATTGTTGTGTGTCTATGTGGATCATAGGGGCTATTTTCTTTCTATTTCTTCATGTGGGGATACTCCCTTTTTCGATTTTCTTCTGCAAAGTTCCAATAGGAGAACATATTCTTCTCGCTTTTAGCTTCAGGAGGCCTCTTCCTACTATTTCCATTTTTCCTTCTTAAGGATTCAGCTTCGCATGTCATCTCTCCTAGCTACTTTTGTAGCACAACCTCCCACTCAACTAGTTCTTTTTTTTCATGGTGAGTTTTCTGAGTTCTACCCTAGATATATTCAACTCATCTTCGAAGACTTTGAGCTCAACCTTCAGATTTATGAAATTTATTTTCTTTTGGAGGTATATCCTTCTTCCTTCTTCTTGATGGACTTGGTCTATATCCTATTGCATAATGTCAAGATACATGTTTCCTTTCACTACCATTGTGTCTTGCTATGTGTTACCACATACACTCAACTATTGGTTCATAAAATCAATTAACAACACATATGCCAGTTGTCATCTTTACCATGTTAGGCCACATATGTAATCCTACAGTTGTCACACATCCTTAATATCATCATCAACCACGTATCATAGACTTGGGCACTAGTTATCACATACATAAGATTGTTTTCAAAATTTAGAAATACATGTGTATTAATATTATTCATAATCATCATCATGCCAAAGAAAAAATAATGTTCAATATTTGATCCATACTAACACCAATATTTTAATATCATCCTCTCTTCTGAGTGCATGCTACTATTTTAATCAACTTTTGAACATAAGAACAATTCAACCCTCTTATCAAGGTCAACAACAACCAAGCAATCTACAAATTGAAAGGGAGGTTAGAAAAATATCATGTTATCCTAACATTTATCATACTTATAATTTTCATATTCACATAGATGCATTATAAGTCCTGCATGCACTCAAGTTAGCACATTTTGTAACATTGTCCTAGTCAGCATGCACTATGCTCAGGCAAATAGTTAATAACTAACCATGATCCTTGTTGCTATAATGAATACCTGCGACCAAGTATTTATCCTTCACTTTCCCCCCTAAAATATGCACAACATCATACCTCTAATCTCTTAAGACACTATATCATATATGGGTTGTTAGATGTTCCCATCCAATTGGCATATTGATGTATATATATGTATCTAAATTCAATAGTAGAAACCATGCTAAGAAATAGAAGTACTCATAGGATCATGCAAGAATTCATATACACACAAATTTCAATTTTAATGTTAGTCACATGTCTCAAAATTTTAGGACCTGCATGTTTGCATTTACATCCCAACATAATGTTCAAAAATTAGAGTTTATATATATGTGCGTGTGTGTGTGTGTGTGTGTGTGTGTGTGTGTGTACTCACTTGTTTACAATCATCCCTTCACAGGTGTAAATGAATCAATCTTTTACCCAAACATATTCCACATGAACGCTAATAAACATAATAACCATTTCATCATATACAAATGGTGAACCTCCATCGAGGTCCTTTCCATAAGACAACCAGGCCATGGAACTCTCACATCCAAAATAGTTAGCATACACATAAATACAAACTTTCATAAATATACATAATGCAAGAAACATCGAGAGTTTTACGAAGGTTCCTTGCATCATATTACAACACATACATATTCTACCAAGCATGAGAAGGCTCACCATATGACCAATAGTGATGACACACTAAAGAAATCATATACTTGACCATGTCACATAACTAAAGCACCATGTAAATGCATCAATCATGGATTGCATAATCATTTAAAAGCAACTTTTAACACCTAATTTTTTTTTATTAATGTTCTAAAAATAATCATGACGAAACCCCCTTACTTAGAGACCTATTGCTACATTCCCATGGTAGAGCCCATCTAGTCCAAGTATTGAACCTGGATTCTCTAGTTCCACCTTTAAAAACCCACCCCACCTTAACTTCCCATATGGATGGCTGTCATATTTAACCCAATTCCTCCTGTAATTGTTAGAGGGATAAGGTTATATACACACATTTGAACATGAACCTTGGCTTATCCCATGTTAGGCCACCATGTGGAATGGGCCCATTATTTCATTTACTTCCTTGTGCCAATGGAGATTTGCCCCGTCTCCAACATGGTGGATCCCATTGTGTGTTGCAATTCCAGTGTCCAATATTAATCCAAGGCATATATATGGCGTACATGGGGGGTTTCACGTTGCGTTGATGTAACAGGATGGGGGGGGGAGATGTGATCTCCACTGTCGATCGTAAAATATAGATCAATGTTTTGCACAGGGGGTCCTCTCCCTACTGATGTGACCAAGGAGGAAGGTGCACCTACTATCAGATCCTTGATGGTGATCCTTTGCCATTGGTCAATGTTCATTACCTACCTAACATCACATCCTACTCCACCTTAACCTTCTCGTCAAGTGACAACCCACACTATTTGTGCTTCTAATCTATGGATTGTGTCTTCATCTGATGGTCCTCACTATCTCCACCCATCCAATGGCACACAGTCATTGTGCCACCGTTCCCCTCCTCATACTGATATCACACTATTAGGGTGTTACAAACATGTGGCTGGTGGGCATTACCTCTGCCCACCCTACCACTATTTGGTCCTTGAGGGATGAAGCCTCATCATTCCGCACTAGATCACCCCATTGCGCTATCTCAAGGACATCATTTTCTGCTTCTTTTAATTAATTCAGTGGATCCCACAAGATTAAGTCATCCTAGCACCCTTTTCCTTGCACTCTCCTTTATCATTCATTGGTTATCCTCCACCGAGCTTGCGTGGATAGTGGGGTTACTCCTTGACCAATGGTGGACTAGTCGAGCTAACATGCCTGTCCACAAGATCATACTTATGTCACCCCGCTCATTACATCCTAGATATTTCATTAGTCACTCCCGTTCCACCTTTGAATGGACTTGGCATGTATGCCATCTTCTTCAGCAATAACATGGCTACTGGAATTACTTGTCCCCTATGCATTCCAAATTTGTCATGAGTGACCAGGTGTTCACCCATTGAGCCAATGTGGTGAGTTGCCCACCGCTCATTTAATGGCATAACTATCGGGCTTACGTGCTCAGCATCTCATCCCACTAACTCCATCCCACTCATTTACTTATGCATGCCCATAATTTCTCCGAGCTTGAGCTATCGGGGGGACCTGTGCAGTGGGCACTACTCCATCTAATGACCAAACCATCAAGCTAGAGTGGCTACCAACAAATCCTGATCCACTTCTTAGCAAATGGGGTATCCTGATCCACTTCATTATTTAGTTCATTATTATTCATTTTTCTTTTATATTATTACAATAACTACATAAACCATGATTAGTAAATTCTATCTTGAATATAAAAGTCTCCATAACATTAACTATTTCAAGTATTATTTTACCATTATTACAATGACTCTATCTTAAATAATATAAGATATATCTTAAATATTGTAAAAATCTTCAATACCTTTTTCAAATATATTCAAATAATAAATATTAAAAAATATATAATATTGTCTTTGCAAAAAAATATTAACCGCTTGCTCATTCTTTATATTATCCAAAATTGTATAAACTAATATCAATGCCCCATGGTGATACAATCGAGAACTTTGGAATGCATTTTAGAGTTGTAGATTTGACGATGAGGAAGAAACAAGAATCATTGATGAACAATGTGAACCTCTTCCGTGCTATTTTGAATATTGTCGCCACCTTTCGCCCATATCATTTTCAATGGGTGTGAAAGAGGATCGAACATGGAGCCTCAAGTAGTAGATGGTTTCGTTCAGGGACTGCATGATGTGCGTAGGCCACACAGTTCCTTTTCTAGTAGCTTGTTGAGAGCGATAAGTTAATTTTATGTCCACCCATTTGGTTGACTCCCCACCGAAAATGAAAATGATACGTTAATTTGATCCCCGCCCATTCGACAAGACTAAGGTGCGAGACAATAAAAAAGTTTCAATCATTAACTGCGTGATGTGGGCAAGAACTAAAATTCCTAGTGGTTAGTTGAGAGGTCACAAGAAAATCGTAGCAAGGCTCCTATGTCAAAGAACGAAGCGACTTTCGATTTACTCCTATCCATCAATTAATTTTTTTCATGAATTTTGTTTCTTTAATTACTTTTTATATGATGGTATTATTGTTATTTTTGTCATCATTAATTCGTATTCATAAAATTAGTATAATATTATTGACACTGAATTTTATAAAATGTATACTATTTAGAAGAACTCCAGAAATTAATTAATTTTGAAAATGAAAATTTTGATATAGGAAAATTTATTTTTTTATATAAATGAAAATTTTATTAATTGAATTTCTTAGAACAAAAGAAGAATTTTGTTGTCAAGTCTTATTACCATCACTGGTTGAGGATGGACCTTATTAGCAGGGCGTCCCAGGATCAAACCTCACAGAGGTTGTTGCGTTCGTGCTAGGGGGAGGAGACGTGCTAAAATCGAGTCAACTTGGGGCTAGTGTGGCCCAGGGCAGGTGCAATTCTCAGATGACTTTAACAGCTTAGATGCCCTTGAGTTGTGATCTCTTCAGCCACAGGTCAAGCCTAGAGGAACACAAACAATTTGACCAAAAAAAGAAGAATAAGAATCCTACTAAGTTAAGTTAATCATAATTATGTAGACAAATGCATACTAAATCATAATATCGAGTCCTCAAGGAATTTGAAGTAGTTGTGGAATGCATTAGTAGTTATTTAACTTCTTAATATTTACATCATTTAATTTTATATTAATTTAGTGTTTAAATAATCACAACAAACTTGAAATCATGGGATGAAGAGAGGGTTTTTCCAACACAACGAAAGATCTATTACAAGTGCACTAAGCACATTGTGTGATAGGATTTATAATCAAATATTAGCATTTTAGCCTCTAGAAATGGGCATTATAGATTAAATCACTTTTTATTAGCTTTCTAACTTGTGTCGCACAATGATCGATCTTATTTGGAATTGGGTGCTCTTCAATACCAGTACTGGTAATTTTTTAACTAATGTGTGAATTTGACGATTTTAAAAATTAAGTGGGCATCAATGACGACATGCATATTTTAAAATAGGCAGTATTTTATAATTAACTCTCCAAAAAAAAACTAGGAAACTCCCATCAAGTTTAACCACTAGAATGAAGGTTCAAGACATTAAAAGAACCATTGATCTTTGTCTGATGTTCGTAGTCTCTTGGGTAAGAGGAAATTATATCATATAACACATTTAATAATAAGAATGTAATGTATGGCTCAACAAACAATTAGAATGGAGGGTACGACCTATGGGGAATGACAAAACACTAGCAAATGAGTAAACTATGGCCATCAAAGGGTGTATGAGCTATGGGGAGTGAGAAGACACAAACTAGAAAATGAATTTCAACAGGAAGAACAAAATTATCAACTGTAGGAGAGAGAAATTAAATAATAATTATAAAGAAACCAAACTAGCAACTCTTCAACTATTGTCGTAGATATAAAACGATGTTCATTGATTTCATATCTTTAAAATGGATGAGTGAAAGAGAAATAAGATTTGTTGGGTTAATTTTCGTTCTCATGGGAATTGTATATATGGAAGGAGACCTTAAACAATAGTTGGTAACAATTCTCATTGGTAAACAACTAATATGAATGCATAAAAATACATAACAATCCCATTTCAAACTCATACAAAGAAATCAATATAGAAAGCAAATAGATTCACACATAAGAAGAAAAATTTACCTTTGAAACTCAAGTGGGAAAACCAACATTAAATTAGCTTTAGCTAGGATTTTTATTATAGAGCAATGAACAAGTTTCAGGGTCTCTAGTTCTTTATAATACTTCTCCTTGAAGTCTAGGCAACATTCTTCTTAATTCTCAACCAAAAAACACCCCTTCTCTTGTGGTGAATTAGTATGTAGGAGGATGTCTTAGCTAGGGGAATAGTTGAAAGGTGAAGCATCCCCCATCCTTCATCTTCCCCTAATATATTTTGTCCCCACCCCCTTCTTTTATTCATTAGGCAAAGGGTCATTTTCTATGTTATTTTTTAATATATGATATGTAATTTGACAAAACATGTCTTCCTTGACATCACATCTCATGTGCTTTCCTTATGATTCAATTTAAGGCAATGGTGGAAACCAATCATCATGGTGTGTGGTTGTTCACATCAAAAACCTATTGTAGTTGAATAACATTATTGTTTGAATGTTTTGTAAAATAATTAATCCTCTCCCAATAATTTTAAAAATATCTTTCTTGTATGATTTTTTTGAATTATTTTTATTTCTGATTAATAAAACTTTGTGTCCCTATTTGTATTCTTACCTTTAAATTTATTTTCAAAATATTAACATCTTTGCTTAACTAAATTTTTTATTACTAGATTTCAATCATTTGTATTTTATTATAATTGAAGAAAAATATATTTTGATTTATAAAATCTATGATTAAAAGATGATCTATCTCTAGAAATGGTCCTTCCATCTGGGAATTTCATATTTGGACATAGTTTTTTAGGTAATTACCTTATATCTAAAGTTAAGGTAATCATGAGGCAATAATTACTAAATGTGTTGGATCATAGATACTCTAACCTAATTAGCCTTGATTTCGAACTATATTTGACATCCAAAACTTTCATGGGTGTTCCCTTTCATGGATATCCTAATGTCAAATACCTTGATGACTTTCGAATGGAACTTAACATACATTTGTCACAAAATTTAAATAATAATTTATTATTTATTATCATCATTTTTTTAATACCTCCCACTCTCAATATACACATAAATCAACTATGTATAGTTTTCCCTTTCATTTGGTTATTAAATATGATCACAAGTGATGTTTGAATTTTTGACTTGAATTCAACATATGTGATCAAGGAAAATATTGATGGCTACTCATCTCTTAGACTAACTCAATGATTCTCTATCTTCTTGGAAGCTTTTCCATGGTTTTCATGTCCCAAATTTTTTGGTCCCTTTTGATGCCCAAAACTATGTTTTTGACAATTCAGGGGGCCAAGGAATGCTATCCATGCCTTGGCCCTAGTCAAAGGTTATTTTCCTCGCATAGTTCTTTCCAATGAGCTATGTGTGTCGCAAATAGAGATTGTACGAAAATGCTACACCCTTGGGAATTTGATCTACCAACTCACCAACTTGTAGTGTGTGAATATTTTGGTGTTTCATCTCATAGGGTTAGGGTTTTGGACCTCTAGGTTATTTACTTATGTCAAAAGGGCATTCATTTGGCCTCTTGTAGTAGCTCTTCAAAATGAATTTACTCTCTCTCTCTCTCTCTCTCTCTCTCTCTCTCTCTAGAGATAACTACCACCATTATTGCCAATTGAGTTGTACAATATTCTACTATTTCGTTGTACTATCGTCTCCTAGATTTACTATTCAACAACTGATTCACCAAGATTTTTACAATAGTCAAAAAGGAATGAAAAATCCAAAACAAGGGAGTACCTATAACCTAGAAATATAACAAGATTTGCACACAACCTCTAATCATCGGAAATTAGAAGAAGTTACCAGTGCAATGTTTGTTGGACTAGAACCTAGGTGTGGTGGCTGCAAAACTTTGCACTTAATGTGCCACTCCATGTGTTCTAGAGAAGAATCCAAATGGTTTAGATGAGCCTCTAAGTGAGACAAATTGTCCTGCATCTACTACTAGTATCTTTGTAAATCATTAAGGAAAGATATTATCTAATTACAATCATCGTGTTTCTCCTTCAAGACTTGTCCCAACAAACTCTTCATCTACTAGTGTAAGGTGATCGAAATGATGTATTGATTAATTCTCCCCATATTGTGATTGGGATATGGTAACCAATGTAATATTTCTCTAATAAGTTCCTAATTAGAGATATATTTACTCTCTTGATGCACAATTCACTCTAGTCTTTGTATAGCAGAATTGGGTACCAGGAGAGGTTGCAGTCTAGAAAATTTTACCTTCCTCTTATGCTTGGACCTCAAACAGAGATTGGATAGGATGGGCATGACAAGATTTCTCACACTCTGCCCTTCCCCGGTGACTACATCCTTGCTGTCAAGGCATAATGATATGTACTCCAAAACAACCTCCATACTTGGTATGAGGTTGCTCATAAATCAAATTTTGAGGACAATTCCACTTAGGTTTCGTTGGATCCTTCCATGGGTTTACACTTAGATTAAGACACATTCCACTAGCTAGTCACTTAGACATTGTTATGAAGGTCCCCCAAGAGACAAAAAACACAATGGAGAAGATACAACTAAGCCTAGTCTCGTGTCAGATGAACCCAACCTAAATTAACTAAGGAGAAAAGGGGAGACTTGATTGAAACCAAAAACAAGAAGTGGATAGAAACCCTAAGATACAAGTTGGTGGTAGAAAATCCGAAAGGGAAATGCCTAGCCATATACCCAATTCACGTCTAAAAATATACAAGTAATTGACGAAATCCTATAATAATGTCATCAAACTAGAGAAATAAGGCAATTAGAATTACCTCAAGGGTATGTTTAAGATGCCATGAAACCTCCACCAAAGGAATGTGCTTGTAGTTCCAGTATCCTCTAGGTGCAATTTTTCCTAGGCTAAGGTCTTTCCCAACTAACGTTTCAATGAGGTTGACCCTCCCCCCCCCCCCTTACTGACTAAACCCACAAGGTGACCAAGGCTGATAAAATATTCCCTCAAGAAGAGGATTTACATCGTGTCACCACACTAAAGTCATCCAGCCATCAAATTCCACATATTATCCCCTTACATTTATAAATAGGACATTATGAAAAAAGGAAAATCAAACACATGGAGACAGGACCAACATCCCCGCAACCATCAAAACCCTTGTTCCTCTCTCCACCACATCCCCTTTGTCGAAGGAAAATTAATTAATTTTACAAGTTGGTGCATTTAATTGTAATAACCCCACTTGTATTATGCATGGGGGAGGTGTGCCATGCCACCTCCCACCTTAATCATCGTGGAAGTTCTTGGGGTGGTGGGTACCACCCCCCCTTCTCACTATGCACGTTGACCCCCATCGAGGTTCTAGTATTTCATTTATTAATAGAAGTTAGGTTTTCAATATATTTCTATGCTCTCTATTATATTCCTATGTGTGTGCTTGATTTCACTTCTTTATTTTCATTTTATTACTTGTACACCCTGTATTAGTGGTATCAAAGAAATATTCCCTTTATTGTTTCTTGGTGCATGTCATCAATGAGGTTAGGGTATAGAGAGTTGGGTCTTGAGCTAATTTCACTCATAAATGTTTTCTCTCACTAACCAAAGTGTCCTCCTATAGCAAAAGAAAAGAGATATGAGGGGGGAAAATATTATATCAAGTTGTTACTTAAGGGAAACACTTGCATGGTGAAAGAATCATATGGTGGACAATTTTTCCTAGATCATTTGATGAATTCCAACAAGAGGCAACGCACCTTCAACCAATGACAATTTTAAATTTGCAATACTCTTCAAGGTATACATTAACTTTGATATCTCCTTATTTAAAGGCCAAATATATGTAGACACTTTAGAGAAATAGTTAAATATGTTAAATGGATATTACTCTGTCCAAAAAAAATTAACAATGAAAATATCACCTGTGCACTCCTGAAATCCCTTCCTCGTGTCAAATATTTGTGGGAAGGTTAATTGGAGAGAAATATTTACAAGGAGTCTAAAATATTCTAAGGTTTGTGCGGGGGCCTCGACCCAATCCTGGTGTCACAAGAGGGGGGTTACGATGATGTGATATTCATTGTCAATCATAAAATATAGATCAACAGTGTGTGTGTGGGTCCTCTCCCTAATATCATCACCTTGAAGGGGGTGCACCTATCATCAAATCCATGGTGGTGATCCTCTACCATTCGTCCATGCTCAGGCCACAACTAACATCACATCCTACTCTGCCTTAACCTTCCCTCCAATCGATGACCCACACTATTTGTGCTTCCATTCCATGGATTGACCCTCCATCTGACGGCCCTTGCTATCTCTACCCATTCCATATCCCATAGTCATTATGCCACCTTTCCCCTCCTCTTGTTGATGTCACAGAGGTAGAGTGTCACAAACATGAGGTTGGTTGACACAAACATTAGGTTGGTGGGCCTTACCTCTACCGACCCTAATTTTTTTTGGTCCAGGAGGGATGGTACCTCATCATTCTATTCCAAATCACCCAAGACACTATCCTAGTGACTATGTCTGCCACTTCTTTTAATTAACCTAGGTGGATTGCACCAGATGATGTCCTCTCAATTCCCTTCTCCCAATGTTCTCCTTTTATATTTTTCGGGACTCCTCCACTAGAATTATCTTGATAGAAGGGTTTCTCCTTCACCAATGTTGGAGAAATCTGGTTGACATACCTATCTGTGAGATCATATCTATGTTACGCCACTCAATACATCCCGATGCTTTCCTTAGCAACACCTCTTGAACCTCCTAGAAGACTTGGCATGTAGGCCCTCTTCTCCACTAATAACATGAATATTAGACTCCCCTATCACTAAGTATCCCTAATCTATGAGGAGAAACAAAATGTTCACCCATCGGGCCAACGTGGTGAGTTTCCCACCTCTCAACCAATGAAATAATTGTTGGGATTATGTTCTTGCTAGCTCATCCTGTTCAGTGTAGTGGGAACCACTCCAACCACTGGTTGAAACACCAAGATAGTGTGGCTGGCAACACATCCCAACCCACCTCTCAAAAAAATGTGTAATTGTTGGGTTGGGATGTTTTCCAACTTATCTCATTTGAATTCATCTCATTCATTTACATGAGCATGCTCTCAATTCCTCCAGGATTGAACCACCAAGTTGCGTTATAATATGGGCAACACATACAACAAACAATAGGAATTTCAGGCTTACGTTTCATCCAACTCTTCTTGGTTGACATCATCCCTGTCAATCCCTCTACTATGCAACATAAACCTCCAGGTTACTAACTTTGGGACACATCATCTCCCTTATTTGATGGCTATACAAGGGAAAATCCAAACATACAATCTATGGTGACCATGTCAACGATTCTGAATCCAAATGAAGGATAAGGTTAGGCTGAAATTATCTTATAAGTTTAGGGATCTACCATCCTGCGCTAAAAAACCTACTTCAATTCGATTTGTGTCATGGCCCAACTCAAGGAGATCTGTCCTTTGTTAAGCGATGTGCCAAATTTTTATTTCGATGAGTGCCATGAGAGCTTTCTCTAGCTCTTCATCGAGGAACTTTCGTTGGTCATTTAAGCCATGACTCTACCACTGAAGTTTTTCAATTATTAAGATATTTAGCATCAACACCTGATGATGGTGATAATGTCTTACCAAAGCACCTTATGGTGCTACCCCTCCTGAGCTTAGGTGAAATCCACTCCAACAAGCTTCTGGCCCACATACATTCCTTATTCATGAAAAATGAATTCCATGTAAGGCCATGATAATGGAGTTTTTATCGCACTCTATTAGGGGTTTGTAGTGAACCCCTGAAAGGCCTCAACCTTGCCTATGACACACCAAGGGTTCCATACCCCAAGGCAAGCCTACAAACAAATTTATGCTACTATGTAGGGGCTTCTAAAGCCTAGACAACAATGCATGGAAGCTCATCAAAGGACTTCATGCTACTGAAATGCAAGGTTGACTAAGCCATGATGTAAGGTTTTCAAAATATCCTTTTGCTAAGAAGATGAAATAGATCTATCATCATTAACACAACTCCACTTATGTAGATTCACATGCTTGTAAATAGGTCGGCTCATAGTGTAAATGTACACATAGACCCTACTAAGAAGACCATCTCCCTTATAATCATTTTATATTAATGGAAAGGGTTTTTAAGCCTAATATTTATTGACTTCAACCTAGATTCTCATGGGTCATTCCACTACTTGTAGCATATCATAAGAGTTTGGTGTTATTGACAAAGTTCAACCATTTGTACAGGACAAAATTCCAAATCTGGGTTGTAACATAATATTTGTTATCATGTAAAGCATTACCCATTTTGTCTTGTGTATATGTATTATAACTAACCCAACAAGAATTTCACATAGGACTTCATCTCGAGTCTAGAAGCACATGTTTTCTCAACCGGTTTTTCATCATCATTCATTATAGAGATGATATATATATATATAAAATAAATAAATATATAATATATATATATATATATTATATAATATATATATGTAAGTATGTATGTATGTATGTATGTATGTATGTATGTATGTATGTATGTATGTATGTATGTATGTATGTATGTATGTATGTATGTATGTATGTATGTATGTATGTATGTATGGACACAAGCATGCATGCATGTATGTGTGTATGTATGCATAAATTTCATCACAACTATAAGTTACATTTCCACACATACATGCAACCACATTCTCATTACTTAATAGATTTTTTGTAGTCCATAAATCGAGAGCCATTCCAAACAAGAAATGCATACATTTATTTGAGAATAAGAAGAATTAGAGAACTTATCTTAACCATACAAAAGTGTGCCAACTAAGAGTGGGACTCTAACTCTCTACCTAACCATAAATAAGCTACAACCACTATTACTTGTAATTGTCACTCCTAAGCGAGATTCCAAAGACTGAGGGGCTCACTTGGGAAATCAAACACTTCCAATGGAGGACCCAAAATCCATGGATTTTCTATGTCTTTCCACATTAGAATAGTAGCACCACCATTGCATTGAGGCATTATTTCTTTACCCAAAAATATAGGGATTAATAGTCCCTTTGCATCCTTCTAATCATAAGCTTATTCGCTTCTTCATTCCTTTGCTAGTGCCTCCTGAATGCCTGGATGGATGTTTGTCTCCTTGTCTATGTGTGTATGTCCCATAATTAAGTCGAACTACCTTATTTTCTCCTCTTTTGTAGTGTTTGACTGTCACTCTCCTAGCTAACAACATAATCCACTTCATTAATTCTTGTCCTCCCTACCTTATGAGTGTTATCCAAGGCATCATGGTCAACGTACTTCTCTTGCAGTTCCATTAAATCCATAAAAATCAGTTCATTAAGGTACACTAGCCAACCTTTAATGATTTAAAAAAAAATCATATTTCATGCACAAGGAAACCTTGACTATCCTAAGCAAGCAACATCCTCAACGCCGGGATCTGTGTCCCTCTCCTATCCCCTCATCATCCTTATTGTTCAATGACACATATACAATGAACATATCTGAAAGAAAAACATGTTGTTTCATGGTGTTTTATAGATTCAACTCTTCACAACATTTATAGTGCTTTATGCATTTTATTCAGCCAACAAAAGTATATGGTAATCAATTAGTTAGAGTTCAACTATCAATTAAAAGTGTAATAAACTTGAAGTCATCAATCAATCATTTTATCCAATGGCCCTTTGGAGTATTTTGATGCCTTTGGAGGTGTTTAGTCAAACTTGGGTTGTTCTCTTTGCTACCATTTTGAGCCCTTCGCTTCCTCAACGAATAATTTTCAACTAATTTTCTTTGGGCACACCCCCACTATGCTCCTAACCCTAATCATCCACGCTCATGACCAAGAAACCCATTTTTTTCATATTTTGGCTTTCCCCTCTCTAGTTTTCAGTGCCTCGTGCAATCCAATTACTCCTGCTTCATGTAGTCATTCACATTCCAAGTTCAGGCATCCCCTTCTCTACTTCTCATTCACTCAGGTGATCCATCCATTGGCAAGGCTTCCTCACATCTGAAGGATCTCAAATCCAAGGTACATCTTTGCCTTCAAAACTATCATATGATCATAGCATGATTCATGGTAATCAATGGACACCATTGAGTGTTGGTGTCCCACAATGGTTGTATTCTCCAAATATTTTACTAATGCACCGTTGTATGTTTCCATTCTCTTGTTGCCACTACCATTAATATTGCAACCAACTTGGTCCACCCAACCAATGTCATTCTATGCTCTCCTACATCATAACACATAAAGTCCATTAGAATCATCATAATGGAAAGCAATAAATTTGAATCATACCTCATTAGTAGTTCATTCATGAGGTCACTCGAAATTCTCATTCACTTTCTATCATAATAAACTAGTTTATCTCATATCTCAAAATCATCACATATCAAAATATTGAAATTATATTCATAAAGTAAAAATTTCAAATTCCATGAAATATTGATACTTATCTTGATTTTATCCTTGCTACTTCCTTTACATACATTATGGGTTGTTAACCCATCTTGCAAGCACCCAATGCCTTCTCTTCACTTTGATTATGTACACACATTGGATTGGTTTCCAATCTGGCAAGTACCCAGTGCCTTCTCATCACTTTGACTGCGTATAAAAATCAAATTGGTTGCCAATTTGGTAAGCATCCATTGCCTTCTCTTCAATTTTACCATGTTCACACACTATACTAGTTGCCAATATGTAAAGAATCTATTTCTTTCTCTTCACTTTCACCATGTACACACATCACATTAGTTTCCAATATTGCAAGCATCTAGTGCCTTCTCTTCACTTTGACCATGCACACACACCAGATTGGTCTAGTCCCTTATCTTCACTTTTACCACCTACACACACTAGATTGGTCCAATGCCTTCTTTTCTCTTCTCTTTAATCATTGATTTCAAATTTAATAAGTGACTCATCAACACCAAGATGAGCACTTAAGGTCAATTATTGTCCTGTGATTATGGGCACTACCAAAATAGGTAGTCTTTTGTAGAGAATAATATAGGTGCATTTCACACATGTGTATGCCCAATCAATCCCATACCTAACTGTGTGTGGCACTACACAGTATAAAATCCCCAAACAATCACATACTTTTCTATTTTGAACAGTTTTACACATACACAACACACGGGTCCAAACAATCCCATACCTATCTATCGTGAAGAAATAAATGCAACACATAGGTCTAGAAAATTCCATACCTACCTAACCTAAACACATTGCACAACACACACTTATACACATAGTACGACACAACACACGCCATACAACTTTACCCTATTCCCATGCACAACATCTCAACATATACAACAAAATCACATATACACATAACATATCACGTTACACAATATCACAAAATTTCAAATACCACCTTGTCTCTCATGACATGTCACCATGCCGCCATTAATATTGAGACCACCTTGTCTCTATGCATGTCAACTAGGCCATACTTTCTTTTTTTCTTTTCCCATTTACTTAGCTTTGACATGGGCACATCGTAACGATTATGCTCACATATGTAACACCATCATTCATATATACCCACTTTCACCATCTGGCCTACATTAAACATAAGCTGAGGGCTACTATGACATGGATCAACCTCCTAGATAATCTTAAGGAAATGGAGTCAACAAACCAAGACTTTACTAACTTTGCTCAGGCACTACAGGACCCCCAAGAGATAAACCTCTCTTCCAAGTGCCCAAACCTTGAGTTAACTTGCTTCTTCATTTATATGGAATCCCATATAGTGCCATTTCATTGCTTGAATTTAACTGTAACCCTCCAATCACATGCATAACCCTGTAAGGGAGAAACTATAGTATCTTTTACCTAGTTTTGTGCCAGTGATCATGATATCTAAGCCAGCCACGTTTTCAAGGCTAGCCTCTAGAATTCTTCCCAGAACTTGATGAAACTCTAAAAAATGATGAATAACACAAAGATAAAGCCTATAACACATAATTTAATCAAGGAACTGACCTAACTCGATCTAACTAGGATAATCATTTTGTCAAGCACATGGTGAATATGAAATCAATAGGTCATGAATTCATATCTAAACATAGAGATTTTAAATTGATCTGACGTTTACTAAGAATAAATATTGCCCTCTCACAATACTTTCAATAAAATCTATTATGTCATGCCCTCAATAATAATTCATTTACTTATCAAACATGATAGGAACCATAACTTGAATCTTTCATAAAACCATGCTTATAACCAACGTATAACCGAAATACTAAGAATGGTAGACCAACCGTTAAAGATACATCCTAAAAAGTACAATTACTCATAAAATACAAGAGGAAGTTAGCTCTTATTGACATATGCAAAAGCCAACCAAGTCAAGGACTTTCACATACCACCCGACCATATATTCGGCTGAACCAAATCTCTTTCAACCAATCACCCATGTTCCATATTCCAAGCACGAATGTAGGATCTCATGGGATAAATCAATCCATAAACAACTAAGGGAATCCATAGGTTAAACCACCTCCACCCTCACACTACTGTGATCTCACCTAAATTAGCCCTGAGATCACAAAACCAAAACGAGCTTAGATGCCTCGCTATTCCTTCACCATCCCTTGAGGAACTTTCTTGTCTCCACCTACTTGTTCAGGGATTCTCATAGAAAAACATCTCCACCCCAAACCCTTGGGATTTTGTTTAGACCACCTCATCTAGATCCAAAACCTTCCCGCAATCCAAATATCAACCAAGCATGAAACCCATTACACCATGGCTATCCAGAAATTCCATTGCAAGGTAAAAGCAATTGTCAAAACCTGGAAAAGCCCATGCCACTAACAAGAAATGAACCAAATACACACATGCATATACCATGCATGCTAAAACCAACTAGGAAATCATACATGCAACCTATTACCTGCAAGTATTCCTGTTGAAGCCACTTAATCAAACTTTTCCTTGCTTGATCCTTGCTTTCTTTGTCCTTCCTTTTCTTTCTTGCTTTCCTTCTCCTCTTGGTTCCCCTCTCCTATCGAAAACCAATTCAAAAACTGAACTAATAAAATGCCCTAAACTTATGCTCTAATGTCTTTTATTATTGATGCCTCTAATTTCTTCGTTTCCCTCTATTCTCCTTCAATTTCCTCCTCACATGAAACCTATGACCTTTCACCTCCCTTTTATCCTATTTCCTTTATTTTCATAAAGTAAATGCCAATAATTCCCTTTTTCTTTTTCAAAGCCTTTGTTGTTTCCTTTGCCGATTTCCCTTAGCCATATTAAACAACAAGTGATTCCCACTAGGATGATTCTCCCAACATTAAACTTGGAATATGTGTCCCATGAACTTGGTCTTATTTTCCCCTATTAACTTTATTACACAAAAATTTTACCCAAGGTTATTACAACATAATTATAATTTAGCAGAATTTTCTTTCTTCCCAACAAATTCCTCATCACAGTGGGAATATTTTCATGCCATGCACATCATTAATTAAATTTTAAGAAATCACATTTTCATTCTATTGACCTATAACAGTGATGTCAAACACAGTGGGATTTTCATATATCTATATAATATAGATATATATATATATATATATATATATATATATATATATATATTATATATATATATATATATATATAATATATATATAACAACATGATATGTATATATATACCACCATCTGTCAACATAATCATGGATGCATAATACAAGTATTCATAAGCATAGTCATGTAGGAAATATATAGGTATCCATCAGCATAATCATGTATGTAAGATATAAGTACATGTAAAAATATAGTCAAGGGTTAAGAGAACTCCCTTCTTTCCATTTCCTTGCTACACATATCTATTATCCATTATTGTCATGGATTTAACTAGCCAACAAGTTTGTTACATTACTTAAGCATGGCGACATTAAGCATTAGCTTGTGCCAAGTAAATTTAGGGTTTCAATGACTCCCTGATTGTGGCCAAGTATACATTATGTATCCCTTTAACTCTGCCAAATTTTTCGCTTTTACTTATTATTTTGTACATGTCCATTGCCCAATAACATTCCATTTTTCCCGGAACTTTACTTGGCATGTTTCCCTTCCATGCCTATCAAACACTACCCTTTCTAGGATTTCGTGATCTTCCTGCCATACCAACCTCCTTATCCCAAGATTCCCACATGTAATTCAATTCTAAAAAATTGAAATCTAATGCAAGAGGGAGAATAAGAAACAATTGAATGAATCAACATGGCCATGCACATGTCTAAAACTAACATGGCCATGCACAAGTATAAAATGAAATGATATCAGTCCATGAAGCCAATAAATTAAATCCACAACACACAGACATAAAATAAACAATACCCAAAAATCAACTCAATCTCCATAAGTCCAACATCCATGGCACTTTCAACCATCATACAAGTGTAACAACCTTAATAAGGATAACAACAACCTTAAGGTCTCATATTTCCCAAAGTTCACACGGAATATTTTCAACACATATATGTATGTTTCAAGGAGATTTAGGGAGTTCTCCCTCCTCCTTCTTGACATCTTGCATCATTGTTGTTTGTCTATGTGGCTCATAGGGGCTATTTTCTTTCTATTTATTCCTGTGGGGATACTCCCTTTTTCAATTTTCTTCTCCAAAGTTCCAATAGGAGAACATCTTCTTCACACTTTCAGCTTCAGGAGGCCTCTTCCTACTATTTCCATTTTTCCTTCTTAAGGATTCAGCTTGGCATGTCATCTCTCCTAGCTGTTTTTGTAGCACAACCTCCCACTCAGCTAGTTCCTTTTTTTCATGGTGAGTTTTCTAAGTTCTACCGTAGATATATTCAACTCATCTTTGAAGTCTTTGAGCTCAACCTTCAGATTTATGAAATTTATTTTCTTTTGGAGGTATATCCTTCTTCCTTTTTCTTGATAGACTTGGTCTACATCCTATTGCATAATGCCACGATACATGTTTCCTTTCACTACCATTGAGTCTTTTTATGTGTTACCACATACACTCAACTATTAGTTCATAAAATCGATTAACAACACATATGTCAATTGTCATCTTTACCATGTTTGGCCACGTATGTAGTCCTACAATTGTCACACATCCTTAATATCATCATCAACCACTTATCATAGACCTAGGCACTAGTTATCACATACATAAGATTGTTTTCAAAATTTAGAAATACATGTGTATTAATATTATTCATAATCATCATCATGCCAAAGAAAAAATAATGTTCAATATTTGATCCATACTAACACCAATATTTTAATATCATCCTCTCTTCTGAGTGCACACTACTATTTTAATCAACTTTTGAACATAAGAACAATTCAACCCTCTTATCAAGGTCAACAACAACCAAGCAATCTGCAAATTGAAAGGGAGGTTAGAAAAATATCATGTTATCCTAACATTTATCATACTTATAATTTTCATATTCACATGCGTGCATTATAAGTCCTGCATGCACTCAAGTTAGCACATTTTGTAACATTGTCCTAGTCAGCGTGCACCATGCTCAAGAAAATAGTTAATAACCAACCATGATCCTTGTTGCTATAATGAATACCTCCGACCAAGTATTTATCCCTCACTTGCCCCGCTAAAATATGCACAACGTCATACCTCTAATCTATTAAGACACTATATCATATATGGGTTGTTAGATGTTCCCATCCAACTTGCATATTTATGTATATATGTATCTAAATTCAATAGTAGAAACCATGCTAAGAAACACAAGTACTCATAGGATCATGCAAGCATTCATATACACACAAATTTCAATTTTAATGTTAGTCACATGTCTCAAAATTTTAGGACTTGTATGTTTGCATTCACATCCCAACATAATGTTAAAAAACTAGAGTATATATGTATAT
>APFE030747458.1:116165-158040 GCA_000404065.3 Pinus taeda | reverse complement strand
GTTAGGCCACCACGTGGAATGGGCCCATTATTTCATCTATTTCCTTGTGCCAATGGAGATTTGCCCTGTCTCTAATGTGGTGGATCCCATTGTGTGTTGCAATTCCAGTGTCCAAGATCAATCCAAGGCAGATATATGGCCTACATGGGGGGTTTCACATTGCGTTGATGTAACAGGACAGGGGGGTGGGATGTGATCTCCACTGTCGATCATAAAATATAGATCAATGTTTTGAACAGGGGTCCTCTCCCTGCTGATGTGACTGAGGAAGAGGGTGCACCTACTATTAGATCCTCAGTGGTGATCCTTTGTCATTGGTCAATGTTCATTACCCACCTTACATCACATCCTACTCCACCTTAACCTTCTCGTCAAGCAAAAACCCACACTATTTGTGCTTCTAATCTATGGATTGTGTCTTCATCTGATGGTCCTCACTATCTCCATCCATCCAATGGCCCACATTCATCGTGCCACAATTCCCCTCCTCATACTAATATCACACCGTTAGGGTGTTACAAACATGTGGCTGGTGGGCATTACCTCTGCCCACCCTACCTCTATTTGGTCCATGAGGGATGAACCCTTTATGCACCAGATCACCCCATTGCGCTATCTCAAGGACACCATTTTCTGCTTCTTTTAATTAATTCGGTGGATCCCACAACATGGAGTCATCCTAGCACCCTTTTCCTTGCACTCTCCTTTATTATTCATTGGTTATCCTCCACCGAGCTTGCGTGGATAGTGGGGTTACTCCTTGACCAATGGTGGAGTAGTCAGGATTACATGCTTGTCCACATCATCATACTTATGTGACCCCACTCATTACATCCTAGATATTTCATTAGTCACTCCCCTTTCACCTTTGAATGGACTTGGCATGTATGCCATCTTCTTCAGCAATAACATGAGCACTGGAATTGCTTGTCAGCTATGCATTCCAACTTTGTCATGAGTGACCAGGTGTTCACCCATTGAGCCAACATGTTTAGTGGCCCACCTCTCATTTAATGGCATAACTATTGGGCTTACATGCTCACCATCTCATACCACTCATTTACTTATGCATGCCCATAATTTCTCCAGGCTTGAACTATCGGGGGGACCTGTGCGGTGGGCACCACTCTAGCCAATGACCAAACCATCAAGCTAGAGTGGCTACCAACACATCCTGATCCACCTCTTAGCAAATGGGGTATCAGCTAGGCTAGCATGTCCACCAAATCATCCCTTCTAACATCATCCCATTCCTTTACTTGAGTGTTCTCGCACTTCCTCTAGGAATGAACCACCAAGGTGCGTTGTCCTATGGGCACCACCTCCAACCAATAGTAGGAATGTTGGGTTTGTGTGTCAGCCATATCATCTTGGATGATTTCATCCTAATCGATCCCTTTGTTGTGCAACACAAACCTTAGGGGTACTAGCTCCGCGGTGTGTCATCTCCCTTATCGAATAGTGATACAAGGGAAATATCAACATCCAATTTGTGGCTACCACTTCAAGGGTTCTAAATCTGAATGAAGGAATAGGTTATCCTGAAATTATCTTGTAACTCTAGTTCTCTTCCCTTTATTGATCTAAAAATTGATAGTCCTATGACACTCTGCAATTTTTGAAAGCTTTTGGGTCTTCAAAAGTTAACCTAGTTCATAACTTGTTCAACTGTGAATATTTAATTTTAGTCGAACTTAAAGATGAAAAAAAAATCATATGAAATCCAACATGGTAATAATGAAGAAGAGAACAACCATTTCATAATGGAGTTCACCCCTCCTGGGCTATGTCTCTGGGACCTACTCCAATGGCTAGGTTTCTTTATTAATATCAACAACAAAAAAGTGTACATTACAAAAAAAATTCTTATAGAGCAAAACTCCTTTTGGAGTGGAACTGTTTCTTATTCAATGAAATGTTCTCCTTCAAAGAAATCTCACTCAAAAGTTGACTCCCTCTTGAAAAGAAATTATGGCACCAAAAGAAAAGGAATCTCCCACTGAATGTGGCAAAATGTCCTCATACTCATTCTGAGATAAACAAGAAAGAGCAAATTCAGCTGCTTCATAATGAAGTGTCAACATGGTCTTTCTCCATAACCATATTGAGAATAGACTAAAAAAAAAGTTGTTCTAATGAAGAAATAGATGTTGCAGATTCATCCAAAAGACTCGATAACCCCTTTCTAGGTTCTTTTTGTGCTCTAAAAAGTCTCCATATGGCCTCAAAAAGTGAAAAGGAATCTTTGTATGCAACACAAAAGGACTTGGCTCTACAAATTGTTCAACATGCAATGCTTAAATCATAAAAATAATGCTGCCATTGATTCCAAAACACCTAAAAACCCCTATGTAGGCTCTTCGGTTGCTCAACAAGGCAAAAAAATGGCCAAGATAGGCCTCCTTGCTCCTTTCTCTGTTATTTATCCTGCAAAATAACCAAAACTAGCTAACCAAGAAATGAAACTTGCCTTTGGAAGGTCTGTTACGTGAAAAATTTGCTTGATATCAATGTTGATTCTTTCACAAAAGGTGCAAATTATCAGATCATTAATCACATCAATAAGGCATGTGCGATGATTCTTTAGCTCTTAGTGTCTTTCATATGGCTATCCAGTCATATCGTGATCCATGTGTCCAGGGGTATGAGCCAGAGGCCACATTCCTACTGACACTCTAACCCTAGTTAGTTTGGTTTCCATGTGGCTACTGGCTAAGGCCACACACTAGCTCTGGCCTCCAGAAGCCCCACCATTAGTTATGTGATGTTTTTTAGGACGAGGGAATGGGCTAACCTCCCACTCTTGATGCCTTAGTGATTAGTTGTATGTAGTGCCATGTAACTTGGGGTTAAGGCTATGTGCCACGCTCCTCCTCCTCTAACGTCCCCACCATTGGTCGTGTGGGTTTTCAATCTAATCGAGGCCAATCTTCCTGGCATACCTTGTCCGACGCACCTATGGTTGTGCAGTGTCATGTAGCTGGGATAGGGGACAAGTGCCTCCCCCCTTCGCCAAAACTTAAACATTTGAAATTTAAAAATAGTCCATGGATAAGTTATATCAAGAATGATCGTGCGGTGTAATGGTAAGGTGCCCAAGTAGTAGTGGTGAGGTCATGGTTTCGATTGTGGCAGAGGTCGATCATTTGACTCATTCAATGTTTTCGTGAATTTCAAGGGCCATGTGCTGCCCTCTCATTGGGCCATGTGGCACCCTCTCATTGGGCCACGTGGCACCTCCCTATTCGTCCACTTGAAAACTCATCCAACCAATGAAACTGCACCATTTTCCTTGTATGCTCATGCCACATGTCAGTGCACGTAAGTAACCTAATTGGTCCATTTGTTCACGTACATGCACAGTCACCTGCTGACGTCAATGCCACATCAACTATATAGCCTGACCCATAAGTAACCTAGTCAATCTTATAAGTTGACTTTTTAGTTGTTTTCCAAAAGCTTTATAACATGATAAATTTCACATATTGTGTCAGATTGAGGTGATTGAAGCATCATTGGAATCATAACAATGATATCTACGAATTGGCACCAGTTTTGGGAGATTTCGAGTAGTTCGATTTTTAACCCTATGTTTGATTCCCTATATCATTCCTCCCCACTGGAAGCTTTTGGACCACCAAAGGTTTGTTTTTACTCAACAAATAAGTGAGAGTACAACTTCCTCACTTTCTTGATCTCAATCCATCTTACCTTACTTGGATTGATACGTTTGAGTCCCACTCGAAGATACTCCACATTGCCTCGGTGTGAAGTCTTGGTTCTCCTTCCAAGAATTGAGTCTTCCTGCAACTCATCTAAATATTCAAGAGAAAGATATTCAATAGATGGAATCTAAAATTCTATTCATGACCATCAATCATTAGCGGCTCATACAATATCAAGATTTTCACATTCACAATAGAATAAATTTGCATATAAGGTGGCAAATCTAATCGGAAAACATTGTTACCAATCTCCTCCAAAATTTTGAAAGGGCCATATCTAGTTGGCTTGAGCTTTTTACCTTCGCCTTGAAGTCTTTCCTTGTTGATATGCAACTAAAATTGATCTCCCACTTGCAAATCGTGATACTCTCGATGCTTTTCATGCCTTTCTTTGTACTTTTCTTTTTCTTTTCTCAAGTTTATCTTATACTCTGTGATGCACTGGTTGTTTTTGTTCAATGAAATTCTTGGATTTGACCACATCACTATGCCCATCTACTAAAATATATTTACCAAAGATGAAATTCAAAGGAGACTTTGGCAAATAACCCAAACAAGCTTCAAATGGAGACGTGTGCATAGATGAGTGCTTGGCACAAATGTCGACATGCTAGATGTAATGCAAATTCTCGTCCCAAAGTTTAGGATGTTTACCACAATATCCACAAAGGAGACATGCTTTTTGTTACAATGTTTAACAAATTTGACTCTTAAATTTCCATACAAATTGACTCAACAATAAGCCAGAATCACATAAAATGCCATAGAAAACATTGTTGCATATAAGTGATTTATTCATAACATCATTTTTACAAAATACCCAGTTGTGGGGATATGAAAAATATGTAATACAAAAGAAATTAGTATTAACTAGACAAATAGTCTAACCATTTCCTACCCAGCAAGGATAGGGAGTTTCCTTTTCGCATTTCGCTTTCTTCTGGAGATGCTTCAGGGATGGGTACAACATGCCTATTGATTTCATCTAAGTTTTCTTCCTCGTGTGATTTCATAACTAGTTTTTGATTCTTTGGATGAATATGTGGATGAAACTTCCAACATTTCTTTATCCAATGCCCACTTATATTGCAATGACTACAAAAGTTTTTGTGAGCATTTCTTGGAAAAAATGTCTTTGAACTCAATTGAGTATCTTCCTTCCTATTCTCACTTCTAATTAACATTTTCACTTTCTCAACCATTACTTTCATTTTTTGACACTTTTCTACACAATGGTTTTATGCATGAAATAAATACAAGGAAACACATTCCAAATTTTTTTATTCAAATCATTATGTTTCTTATAGTCATAGAAGCCTTTTGAATAATCAGGATTTTTATACCTTTTATGATTGTCCTTCGGATTATGAGTCACTCGAGGAGAACTTGACTTAGTTCTTCCTTTGAAGCACTCTTCTCTCTTTGGAGATATTTCCATCAACGTCATCATCATGATATGATACTCCTTCAACTTGCAGGAGTTCTTTGTTCATGAATTTTTCACTTGAAGAATTCCTTGACTTCATAGTTTTGGAGAATTCTCCAACTTCTTGAACATATCACAATCCTTCATGTCGAGGTTGTGTTCTCACCTCAATAGGATTAATGATACAGTGACTATGAATTCTAATACCCTTACAATTGTATCCCATTTTGGTAAAAAAATTCATACCAATACCCTTGGTATGTTTCTCAAATGATGCAAAAGAGCCATTATCATTGTTAAGATAATGAATTGAACATGAAGCATCTTTTACCTCCTTTTCAACTTGAGACTCTTGGACCTCTTCCTGAAGATTATCCATCTCCTCCCTCTTCTCTTTTGTAGATGAAGTGGTAGATAAATATTCAAGAAAACCACTCTTGTGATTTAACATATAAGCAATGTTCCTCAATTGACAAATGGTACAAATATCAATCATCCCATGAACACAAAATTGTCAAGTCTTGGCGGAAGCTCCAGTAGTTAAGTATTCCCTACTTCTCTCTTGAATGACATTCTGCAACATGAGGTGCAAATTCTTCTACTTATCCTCTGTTGCACAATCTTCTTAGTTCCATGTTCTCCACTTAAAAATATGAATTCGTATCTTCTAGTTCTAGGAACCATGCATGCTGCAAATTTTTTCCCATGCTTGCAATCTAGTCGAAACTTGCTCTGATACCAGTGATCTAAAAATTGATCATCCTCTAACAATTTGCAAGTTTTGAAAGATTTTTGGTCTTCAAAAGTTAACTTAGTTTGTATCTTGTTCAATTCTGAATAGTTAATTTTAACCAAACTTAAATATGAAACAAAATCATATGAAATCCAATATGGTAAAAATGAGGAAGAGAATAAACATGTGATAATGGAGTTCACCCCTCCTGGGTCATGTTTCTAGGCTTTGCTCTAATGGCTAGTCACTTTATTGATCTCAACAACAAAAATATTACATTACAAAAAATAGTATCATAGAGTAAACCCACTTCTGAAGTGGCATTATTTTGCCTTCAAAGAAATGTTTTTCTTCAGAGAAATATCACTCACAGGTTGAATCCCTTTAGCAAAGAAATGATGGCACCAAAGAAAAATACTCTCTCATTGAATGTGGCAACAGTCCTCTTACTCATTCTAAGCTAAAAAAGCAAGCACAAATTCATCTGCTTCATAATGAAGTGTCGAAATGGTGCTTCTCCACAATCATACTAAGAATAAACTAAAAAATTGGTTTCTCTAATGAAGAAACAAATGTTATAGATGCATTCAAAAGGCTCAAAAACCCCTTTCTAGGTTCTTTTCGTGCCCTAAAAGGTATGCATATGGCCTAAAAAAGCCAAAAATAGTCTTTGTCTACAACACAAAATGACTTGGCTCTAAAAATTGTTCGAAATACAATGCTCAAATTACAAAAATAATGTTTCCATTGTGTCAGGAACACCCAAATACCTATGTGTAGGCTCTTCTTAGGCTCATAAAGGTTGAAAATTGTCCAAGATAGGCCTCCTTGTTCATTTCTTTGTTATTTGTCTTGCAAAATGACCAAAATTGGCTAACTAAGCAACGAAACTCACTTTTAACATGCTTTCTAGGTGAAAACTTTTCCTTTATCGTCTTACTCCAAATCCCAAGTATGTCACACTCCTATAAGAGTGATCTAAGAAAACTCCAAGTGTCCATGGGTATGAGAGAGAGAGAATAGAATGAAAGTGCCAAATATTGAACTGACAAAAGTTGTGAACTAATCCTCAGAAACCTTTTTATTATTAAGGCCTCTATTTTCTTCATTTTCCATTATTTTCATTCATTGTCCTCCTCACATGCAACATGTGACCTTTCACCATCATTTTCTCCTATTTTCCATTCTTTTCATAAATAATATGCCAATAAATTCCTCATGCATTTCCAAAGCCTTTTCCATTTCCTTTGCAAATTTCCATAGCCATTTATTAATCACAAGTGATACCTGTCACTATGTTTGTGCCCAAGATTCAGCTTGGAATATGTGTTCCATGACCTTGGTCTTATTTTTCCTTTATTTTCTTTATTACATGTATTTTTAGCTCGGGTTGTTACACTCAATATTGATTACATTTGCAATTTCATAGTTCTTTTTTGTTTCTCAGGTCGATAAGTTAGTTATGGTTGGCTTGGTTTTCATAAACTCTAAATCATAGAATAGTTATTTGTATGAAAATATATACTAGAATATTAAAATCTCGAGTTCACCTTTTGTGTTCTTTTCATCTATTTTTTGCCTCTAATTTTTCAATGTATCAAAGTAAGAGGTTGTTTCAAAGAAAAAATAAATCCCATGATAGTAACATAATGAATCATCATGTAGCAATAGGTAACCTAATTTTTCTTCACTAATATGAAGGTACATTTTGGCTCATTGATTTTCTCTTTCTTGATGGAGATAACACATTTCTTTAAAGGGTCCTAGCTCAATCAAAGAGCACTTGCCTTGCAAATAGGAGGTTGGTGGTTTGATTCCATCATTTCCTAACATGAGGTAATCACTTAAGAAACAAAAATATTCACATTATATATTTCATTTCTAAAGATAAATTTTTATTCTCTGTACAGATTCAACAACTAGGATTAAAAACATATCATCTCTATTGAAACAATAATTGGGATTAAGGACATATTGTCTCTATATAGGCAATATGTATTTAAAAGTAGTTATAGTCTCTTGAGAGACAAAAAATATTTTTTCTTAAAAAACAATAATACTTTTGTTCTATATTATCTTTACAAAGACAATTTTTTAAGACAATAATTTGTGTCACTCACTTAAAAACAATTTACAAGTTTTTTTTACTCTCTCAAGTTAAGACAAAATACTCAAAAATTGTCTAAAATATTTTCTTAGAACCCCCCTGTATGTAGTAGTGGCTACACTTTGACATCTAAATATATTTTCTAAATGCATTAGTTAGGCACGATTCATATCTTGTGTGGGATAGATATCTCCAACACTATGCTAAGTTCTAAATATTCATCATTAAACCAAAAGGATATACAGATACATAACGAGAAAGAGGAGGGAGAATTATATGGGGTGGGATGGGGATACATGGTAGGGGGAGAGAAGGGGGAATGTAGAGATACAAGAAATATTATAATAAAGATAGAAATGGATAGGGACATGGGTGAAGATAGGTGTAATTAAGGAAGGGGATAGAGAAAGAAAGGGATTGAGAGAGAGAGAGAAAAAACAAGGGATATGGGAGAGGGATAGATGGAGAGATATGGATAGGGAAAGTAATATAGCGCGAAAAGGATAGGGGTTTGGAGAGAGTGTGTCTATTAGAGGGAGTGAGAGAGTTGGAGAGAGAGAGAGAAGGAAAGGGGCAGAGAGATATTCATGTAGGAGAGAGACATATGGGAATAGAGAGAGAGAAAATGGAAAAAGGATAGGGGGAGAGATATTGAAAGAGGAAGAGAGAGGGGGAGAGAGGGATAGGGGAGACATGGGGGGAGATAGAAAGCTACAGGGAGAGACAAAAAGGGAGGGAGTGAAAGAAAGTGAGAGAAAATTATGGAACGAGAGACAAAAGGTGGGAGAGATACAAATAAGGATAGGGAGATGGTGGGAAAAAAGAGTGGGTTATAGGCTATGTGTTTTATAGAGAGAGAGGTGGGGGAGAGAGATGGATAAGAAGGGATATTTAATGAAAAAGTAAGGGGGTGTTAGAGAGAGATGGGAAAAGGGGGAGAAAGAGAGTTGGACATAGAAGGGAGACATAAAGGAGAGGAAAGAGAGATATGGATGTAGGAGGGAGACATATGGGGGTGGGAGAGAGGGGAATTAAGGGGAGAGAGAAAGAGAGAGAGACATACAAAGGGGGAGTGAGTATGGTGAATGGTAGGAATTCCAGTGCATCAATAATGTGCACACATTCCTACTCCAAGGTCATGTGAGAAGGAAAAGTGAGGATGGTGAAGGGAATGAATATACACACATTAATAATGCATGTGCATTCCTACCTATCTCATGGGAGAAATAAGAGATATATGGATGGGATGAATAAGGATAGAAATATATAGGGGTTACACATAGAGAAAAAGAGAGATATATGGAAAGCGTGAGAGTCTAAGGGGATAGGAAATGGTAGAGAGAAAAACTAGGTGATGTGAGAGAGTGTGTGTTCTATAGAGAGAATGAGACAAATGGAGATAAAAAGAGATGGGGGGAAAAGACAGTTTGTTATTTAGAGAGGGAGGGAGGTAAAGGAGGAGAGGTGGGGAGAGAGAGAGGTGAATACAATGGAGACATACAAGCAGGAAAAGAGAAAGGGAGAGAGATGGATGTATACTATAAATGACAAGGGGTTAGAGAGAGAGAAGGAAAGGGGGAGAGGTAGGGGGGCGAGAGATGGATATAGGAGGGAGGAATACAGTGGGATAAAGATATATATGAGGGATATAAGAAAAGGGGGATAGAGATAGAAAGAGGGTTACATACGGAGAGAGAGGAGGGAGAGACATATGGAGAGAGAGAGAGAGAGAGAGAGAGAGATAACTTAAAAGGGTAGGTAAATGGGTGGAGAGAGTTATAATTAAGAAAGGAGAGAGAGAAAATGAGGTATAGGGGAGAAGGAGGGAAGGATAGATAGGAGTAGGGAAAGGAATATATAGGGAAAAAGAGAGTCTGTGTTAAAGAGAGAAGGAGAGGGAGAGGTTAAGAGAGAGTGTGTATTAGAGAGATGGGGGGTGCAAGCAAGAGAGAGAGTGTGTGTATTAGAGAGATGGGGGGTGCAAGCAAGAGAGAGAGAGAGAGAGAGAGAGAGGGGTGTATAAGGGATACATACAAGGGGAAGAGAGGGAGAGAGAGAGAGAGATAGAGAGGAAAGGAGATGGAGGCTAGAGAGAGATAAAAGGAAAGGGGAAGAATGATCCAGGTGGATATTGGTGGCCAACCACCATGTCCACTTGGACACCCATCATTCTTTCTTTCAGCTTCTCAATTTCCTTAATTGTAGCATATTTTATTATTTTTAGCAATTTTTTGGGTCTTGAACTTTCCGAGCTGTTTTGAGGCCCTAAACGATGTTTTTTTGGGAAAACTAGGAGAAACATGGCACCATGGACCAATGCTACTCTTCCCAAAGTTGTATTTCTTGGATGTATCTTTCTAACGAGATATTGTGAGCGTAAAACGAAAATCGTATGCCAAAGTTACGACACCGAGATGTTGATGTACGAATTTACCCAAACAGGGCCCACAGTTTGACCTTTCATCTTCTAGGGTTAGGTTTTTCGATGTTTAGGGTTTTCCATTGTTTTTCAACAATAAAAATTTCTTCGAGCCTCATTGTAACACAGTTCAGAGGCACTTAGCTGCCACATCTCTTCCCAGAGATAAGCTACCGTCGACCTAGCTAGTTTATTTCCATTTCTATTTGTAAGCATATTTCAGTATTTTACAGTAATGAAATGAACTATTATTTCTTTTGTGTCTCTATATGTATGGTTATATCTGTAATTTGTTGCCTTCTTGTTTAAATTTGGATCAGTAGTATCTGAGCGGTCTTCTCTTTCTCTTTCTTTCTTTGCATGTCCCCAATTAGGTTGGGATATAAAGAGTTAGGGCTTGAACTGGTCGAACCTTTCCTAGACCAGCCTTGCAAATCCCAACAACCTCCCATGGCATATGAAAAGAAAGATGAGGGGGTAGGAGATCCTATCAAAATCTTTCTCAAAGAGGCCCTTGAGTGACAAAGGAATGCGATGATGGACAAGTTTTCCCAGATCCTTAAGTGGCTACCCAGGGGCAACCCATCTACTTCCAACAGCTACTCTGGAAGCACCACACCCTTTAAGTTACAAGTTAACTTTGAAATTTCAATATTTGAGGGTCAGATAGATGTAGACGTCATAGATAAATGGTTAAATCTGCTAGAAGGGTATTTTTCTGTTCATGATTTTTCGGGCTGGGAAAAGATTACTTTCTCTCTTCTCAAAGCTGCCCCCCATGTCAAGGACTAGTGGGAAACCTGCTACGAGTAGAAGAATGAAAGTATGGCCTCACTATTTTCAACCACACCCACTTAGAATTCATTTTGGACTACTATTAAGGAGTAGTACTACCCTATCAGGAGCTATGAGGATCAATACATAAAATGGAACACACTACGGCAGGGAAGGGACCAAGACATGATGGAATTTACCAATATTTTCCATACTCGTTGTACAAAGTTGGGTATCAAGGATTCAGAGCAACATTTGGTACTAAAATACCACAGCTGCCTACACAAGTACATCCAAGAAGAAATAGAATTCCTAAATGTCTCCTTGCTTGGCATGACATACCGATATGCCTTCAAGTTCCAGAAAAAAGATAAAAGAAGAAGCAAGACTTTGGATTTATGAATCTGAAGTAAGGAAATGGTCCCCCCAAACCATAGAACAAAGGACAAAGCCAAGGCGAGGCGGCCTAAGACAACCCACCAAAGGTGCAAGAAATGAACAACACCGTGAAGCCAAAAAAGGACATGGGAAAGTGGTGTGTGTTCCATAACAGCTCCACTCACAACACAAGTGAGTGTCAGGCCAACCAATCACTAGTGGCTGAGCTAAGGGTTTCAGAATTAGATGCATGTTTTGACACTAAGTCAGAACCTGGCAATGGGAATGACAAAGGGAAGCATATTATCGATGCAGAGCCCAATGCTGTCGTTGCCACCATGAAGATCCAAAAGGAGGAACGTGAATATCCAAAGGAGCAGGAGCATCTTTTCCACTCCCAGATGTGGGTAAAGAGCTCCCCGCTACAGTTCCTTGTTGACAACGGGAGCTAAAAGAACCTCATTTCGGTAGAGGTCGTGAAGTGGCTGGGCTTAGTGACCACAACACATCCACAATTGTACACCATCGGGTGGCTTCACCTAGGATAGGATCTTTGCGTGAACCAATAGTGTCACCTTCCATACAACATCAAGCCCTTCACAGATGAGCGATTATGTGACATTGCTCCCCTTGATGTTTGTGATGTATTATTAGGACAACCACAGTTGTGGAAGCGAAATGCTATGTATGAATGAAGGCCCCGTGCTATTATTGTTACTTTGTGAAATAAGTTGTGCAGGATACTAGAGGTAGCACCGCTTACCTCCATCTATTTTGTTACTGCAAAACAATGCAGTAAGCTCATTTCCAAAATCGGGAAATTTGTTTTCTTGATAATATGCCTTCAAGGAAAGAAGAAGATGGTGGCCACAACCTCTAGGAAGGCCCCCTCTGCACAACAACTACAGATGGAGTACAAGGACATTTTCACCTCCCCCGCAGGGGTTCCTCTACATTGTCAGGACAAGCACTCCATCGATATGACCCCAGGTGTGCCACTGCCTAATGGACCAATTTTTTGGCGCTTCGTTCTAGAGAACAAAGAAATCAAGAGGCAGATTCAGGAGCTGCTGCAGAAATGTCACATCCGTCCGAGTTCATCACCCTGTGGGAGCTCGATCATGTTGGTAGAGAAGAAGGATGGGACTTGGAGACTCTGGATTGACTACCAGGCACTGAACAAGATCACTGTCTGTAATAGGTACCCGATCCCACGGATTGATGACCTCCTCGACCAATTGAAGGAGGGAAAATATTTCAGTGAGCTCAATTTGAAGTCAAGATATCACTAGGTACCAATCGAACCCTTCGATGTGTGTAAGACTACCTTCAAAGCCAAGGAGGGCCTTTTCGAATGGTTGGTTATGCCTTTCGAATTGACAAATGCTCCTGCAACCTTCATGATGCTAATGGATGACATCTTGTGGCTATCCACCAACTCATTTGTACTGGTATACATGGATGACTTCCTGATCTTCAGCCAGAGTTGGGAAGAGCACATTCACCACATCTAGCAGGTTCTCCAAACACTATAGCAACACAAGTTATGTGCCAATTTGGCGAAATGCCCTTTTGGCATCATCCAACTTCAGTATTTGGGATACATTATTGATGAACAAGGGCTGCATGTGGATCCATTCAAGATCCAAGTCATTTGGTATTGGCCATCTCCAACCACACTAATAGAGTTCCATAGATTTCTAGGTCTTGCCAACTTCGACAGTAGGTTCATGTTGGGATTTTCTCATATCACTTGGTGCTTGAGTCAAGTCACCAAGGGAGGAGTGAAAGAAAAATTATTTTGGTCTGAATCTCAATAGAAAGCATTCATAGAGTTGAAATATGACCTCTGCTCGGCACCAGTGCTCGCATTACCAGACATGCAACAACCATTTCAGGTCAAGATAGATTCCTTTGACTATGCTATTGGGGTAGTCCTTACTCAACATGGGTATCCAGTGGCATATCACAGTGAGACACTTTTAGGCATAGTCCGGAAGTATCCCACTTATGACAAAGAGATGTATTCCATTGTGCAAGTCTGCTGACAATGGAATCATTATATTTTGGGGATTGAAATGGTCATCCACACATACCACTAGCCCCTGTAGTTCATGCAAACCCAAGGGAAATTGTAAAATGATCGCCATCAGAAGTGGTCCACATACCTGCAACACTTCTATTTGAATATCAAGTATAATAAGGGCAACACTAATAATATTACAGATTGCCTCAGTGGACCACCGATCATGGCGTTAACCACTATGCTCAACTCTTGTGGGCACGAGACTTCTGATTGGCCACTTCTCTACTAAAGCAACCCAAAATTCAGCCACACATACCAGAAACTCTTGGAGGGTCAGGATGTTCTAGAGTTTCACCTCTAGGATGCCCTATTATGCCACCTGAGTCACCTTTGTGTTCCATCAAGAGAGCATGCCAAGATGATTTGGGAAGCACACTACAATCGAGCTATTAGGCATTTCGAGGTCAAGAAAATGATGGTAGTAATACAGAAGTATTTCTATTGGCCAAATCTTCGACGGGATGTTGGGAAGTACATCAAATCATTCACTACATGTGCCATTGAAAAACTGACCATCACGAAGCAAGGCCTCTATACCCAGATGCCTACCCCTAGTCAACCTTGGGAATCCATCTCCATGGATTACATGTTGGGCCTTCCTTCTACTAAGCATGGAAATTACTATGTTTTTCTGGTCGTCGATAGGTTCTTGAAGATGACCATTATGGTGGCCTGCAAGAAGAATATCACAGCAAAAGCCACTACTAAACTTTTGTTTGAGTGAGTGTGGGTACACTTTGGTATCCCACAGTATATCATCTCAAATCATGAGAACAGGTTCCTTAGTACATTTTGGTCTAGTCTCTAGTCGATGCTAGACACCAAGCTCACTAAGTCCACAACCTTCCATCCTCAAACTGATGGCTAGACAAAGGTTGTCAACAGGATGGCCGTACACATTATGCGCATGTACAACTCAACGCATCCACGCACATGGGATGAGAGCCTCCCCTATTTTCACCACAGCTACAACCGAGCTCTTCACAACTCGATTGGACATAACCCTCTTCAGGTGGGCTTAGGATGCCAGCCACTATGTCCCATTGATGTGGCCATGCCATTTGCAGCTACTCATGCAAATTCGCCTCATGTTCAGTCTGAAACAGATAAGGAAAACAACTTCATTGATCACATCCAACATATTTTCCAATAGGTCCACGACATTCTAGAGAAATCAAATGCTAAGTACAAGTAGCGACATGATCAACATTGAGTGTCACACAAGTTTCAGGTGGGCGACAAAGTCTAGTTTCATTTGCAAGAGGAACACCTTACCGGAGCCTATCAGAAACTCAGACCACTCTGATATGGGCCTTACACCATTACCAAGGCTATGGGAGACAATGCATTTGAGATCATCATTCCCCCATTCTTTGGTCTACACCCAATTTTCAATGTGGATCGCCTTCAGCCATACTTTCCACCATTACTAGACACATCTGACATTACAGAAAAACTCACACCCATAGAGTTAAATCCAGATTGCATGGAACAAGCTGCAACTGATCGGATCATGGACACATAGATCAAGCACACTCACCAGTAGAATATCCAACTATATCGAGTTGTCAAAGCAGCCCAACTCCTTTACCAGGGCAAGTGGCTCACTAGGGACCAAGTTCAGCAGAAGTTTCCTCATCTCATGGAGGAACTCAACGGAATGGGGACCATTGCTTCCTAAAGGGGGAGGAATATCTAGGTGGATATTTGTGGCAACTCACCAAGTCCATTTGGACCACCATCATTTTTTCCTTCAGCATTTCAATTTCCTTATTTGTAGCACAACTTACTATTTTTAGCAGTTTTTCAAGTCCTAAACTTCCGGAGCCATTTTGAGGCCCTAAACAACCTTTTTTTGGAAAATTGGGAGAATCATGGTTATGTGGACCAATGCCACTCTTCCTAAAGTTGTAGTTCTCGAATAGATATTTTTGTAACAAGGTATTGTGTGCATCAAATGGAGATTGTATGCCAAAGTTAGGACCCCGGGACGTTGATTTACCAATTTACCCAAACGGGGCCCACAGTTTCGCATTTCATCTTCTAAGGTTAGGCTTTTGGATGTTTAGGGTTTTCCATTATTTCTCAACAATAAATAGGCCTTCGAGCCTCATTGTAACACAGTTCAGAGGCATGTAGCTACCACATCTCTTCTCAGACATAAGCTACCATTTCCCTAGCTAGTTTATTTCCATTTCTATTTGTAAGCATATTTCAGTGTTTTACAGTAATGAAATGAGGTATTATTTCTAGTGCATCTCTATATGTATGGTTATATTTGTAATTTTTTGTGTTCCTATTTAAATCCATATCAGTGGTATCAGAACAGTATACTCTTTCTCTATCTTTCTTTACATGTCCCCAACAAATTCAGGATATAAAGAGTTAGGGCTTGAACTTGTCAAACATTTGCAAGACTAGCCTCACAAATCCCAACAACCTCTCATGGCGGATGAAAAGAAAGACGAGGGGGAAGGAGATTCTATCAAAATCTTTCTCGAAGAGGCCCTCGAGCGACAAAGGAACACGATGATCGACAACTTTGCCCAGATCCTTAAGCGGCTACCCAGGGGCGACACATCTACTTCCAGCAGCTACTTTGGAAGTGCCACACCCTTTAAGGTAAAAGTTAACTTTGACATTCCCATATTTGAGGGTCAGATAGATGCAAACACCATATATAAATGGTTAAATCTGCTAGAAGGGTATTTTTTATTCACGATTTTTCCAGCTGGGAAAAGATTACTTTTGCTCTTCTCAAATCCGCCCGCCATGTGAAGGATTGGTGGAAAACCTACTGCGAGTAGAAGGATGAGAGTACGGCCTCACTATTTTCAGCTGCACCTACTTGGAATTTATTCCAAACTGTCCTCAACGAGCAATACTACCCTTTCATAAGGTATGAGGATCAATACATAAAATGGAACATGTTGTGATAGGGAAGGGACGAAGATGTGACGCAGTTTACCAATATTTTCCATACCCTTCAAACAAAGTTGGTTATCAAGGATTTAGAGCAGCATTTGGTACTTAAATACGTGGCTTCCTACATAAGTACATCTAGGAAGAAATAGAATTCCTTAACGTCTCCTCGCTCGGCACAACATACTGATATGTTGTCAAGATCAAGAAAAAGTTTAAACAGAATAAGCGAGACTTTGTATCTACGAATCTAAAGCAATGGAAAGGTGCCCCCAAACCACAGAACAAAGGACAAAGCCAAGGTGGGGTGGCCCAAGACACCCTACCAAAGCTGCAAGAAAAGAACATCACCACAAAGACAAAAAATCACACAGGAAAGTGGTGTGAATTTGATAAGAGCTCCACTGACAACACAAGTGAGTGTTCGGCCAACCAATCATTGGTGGTCGAGCTAAGGGTTTCAGAATTAGATGCATGTTCTGAAACTAATTTAGAACCTAACAAGGGGAATAAAAAAGGGAAGCAGATTATTGATGCGGAGCCCAATGCCACCATTGCCACCACGAAGATCCAAAAGGAGGAACCTGAATATCCAGAGGAGGAGGAGCGTCTCTTCCACTCCCAGATGTGGGTAAAGGGCTCCCTACTATAGTTTATTGTCGATAGTGGGAGCCAAAAGAACCTCATTTCGGTAGAGGTCATGAAGCAATTGGGCTTACCAACCACAATACATCCACAACTGTACACCATCGGGTGGCTTCACCAAGGATGAGATCTTTGAGTGAGTCAGCAGTGTTGCCTTCCATACAACCTCAAGCCCTTCACAGATGAGGTATTGTGTGACGTTTCTCCCCTTGATGTTTGTGATGTATTATTAGGACAACCGTACTTGTGGAAGTGACATGCTAAGTATGAATCAAGGCCTCGTGTTGTTATTATTACTTTGGGAAATAAGTTGTATAGGATACCGGAGGTAGCACTGCATATTGCCATCTCTTTCCTTACTACAAAAAATGTAGTAAGCTCATTTCCAAAACCAGGAAATTTGTTTTCCTGGTCATATGCCCTCAAGGAAAGAAGAAGACGGTGTCCATGACCTCCAGAGAGGGCCCCTCCACATAGGACATCTTCACCATCCCCGCAAGGGTTCCTCTGCATTGTCAAGTCAAGCACTCCATCAATTTGACCGAAGATGTGTTGTTTCCCAATGGACCAATCTATTGGCACTTCGTTTTTGAGAATGATGAAATCAAGAAGTAGATTTAGGAGCTACTGCAAAAAGGTCAAATCTGTTGGGCTGTGTTATATTCTCTCCAAAACTAGCCCATGTAGTTAACCAGGGGGTTAGAGGGACGGCAGAGCCCCCCCCATTTCGTTGCATCGATTGCGTAGCAGAGAGGTCATAGGGGGTTTGAGGGGTGGAGGTAACCCCACTCTATGGGGTCCAGGGCAGCACCCCAGAAAAAATTGTTTTTGGACCCTATATTAGGTTGGGCGAACCTACCTATGGTTTTGTGCATGGTTTTCACACATGTTTTTGGACGCGATGGTTTCCGGTCCATGGTATGGGATGCTTCGGTATGTATAAATATATATTGTAACATTGAAAGGAACAATAATGAAAAATCAAGCTGGTAGTCCTGATTTTGGGATCTAGGGGAAAATCTATTTGTATATGTGTTTTATGTGTTATGCTCTTGCATTGTTTATTTTCTGTGTTTTAGAATTCATATGCAGGTACTTTTTGTACGGGGTTAAAACCTACATTTGGTATCAGAGTTGTTTTGGCTTCAAGAGGATGACTTTGTTACTAAGGGGTTTCACTCGGGCCTGTGAAAGACCCTGTTCAGTGGGAGATCTCTGATATCGATTCTGGTGGTGAAAGAAGATGGCGAGTAGTGGAAAGATAGAGATCGAGAAATTTAATGGTCAGAGTTTTGAGTTGTGGAAACTCAAGACAGAGGATATTTTGGTGGATAAATATTAGTGGATCACGGTAGATCTGGGTACTAAACGAATGTGAGTGTCTAATGAAGAAAGGAAGAATTTGGATCAGAAGGCAAAGAGAAAAATATGATTGTGTGTCTTAGATTCAGTATTGCTAAATGTATTAGGGGAAGCTACGGTGAAGGCTTTGTGGGACAAGTTAGGGACTTTGTACCAATCTAAGTCTCTGGTGAATAAATTGTTCCTGTGGAAAAAATTGTATAACCTGAGCATGAAAGATGGAGACTCAGTGACAGAGCATCTAAATGCATTTAACACTATGGTAAGTTAGTTATTATCTGTTGATATGAAAATTTTGGATGAATATAACTGCATGAGTTTGTTGTGTTCTCTACCAGATTTGTGGGATAGTTTAGCTATTGCAATAGGTAGCAATGCAACTGCCTTGCAGTTTGACGAAATTGTCTCATCCTTACTAACAGAGGAGATGACACAGAAAAATATGGAGAGCCAGAATGGTGATGCCTTGTCTATATGAGGATGGTCCCAGAAAAAAAAAAAATAAGTCATTGAGTAGGAGATCTAAATCTAGAGGGAGATCTAAATCTCCAAGAAAACTTGTAAAGGTGTTGTGCTGGAAATGCAGAAAGGAATGGCACTACAAAAGGGACTGTAAATCTAAAGCTCCTGATAAAGGAAAGGGATCTGATGATGCTCCTTCTACAGAGGCGAAAACCACCTCAGATGAAGGTGGGGATGTGTAATTGGATTCTTCAAGTACACATGTAGATCATGAGGCATGGTTGATTGACTCAGGTGCATCCTTTCACTTCACTTCCCATAGAGAGTGGTTCTACAAGTATTACAAATACGATGGTGGTGATGTCTTCTTAGAGGATGATAGGAAGGCTAGAATCCATGGACGTGGAAAAGTAAAGTTGAAGTTGTAAGGTGGAAGGGTTAGAACACTTCCGGGTGTTCTGCATATTCCTACATTAGCTAGAAATCTGATTTCTATAAGCAAATTGGATGATGTAGGTGTAGAAATAGTGTTCAAGAAGGATACCTGCAAGATGGTTCCGGGAGCACTGGTATTGATGTGGGGAGTTCATATTGGAACTCTATACAAGCTGTAAGGTAACATTGTTGTTGATGGGTGAAACAACTCTATGGTTCTTGAAAGTGGAGCAGAAAATTTAGTGGTCTCTGGATAGAAGACCATGTTGTTGAATCAAAGACTTAGACATATTGGGGAGAAGGGCCTTCGAATACTTCATGGTAAAGGTATGGTAGAAGGTATGAGTAATAGCTCTCTGGATTTTGATTTCTGTGAAAATTGTGTATACGAGAAGCAGAATTGGGTTAGTTTCCCCTCTGGTGGTAAGAGGGTGAAACAGATATTAGAACTTGTGCATAGTGATGTGTTTGGACCTATGAAGGTTCCATCAGTGGGTAAGTCTTGTACTATGTATCATTTATAAATGACTTCTCAAGGAATACATAGTTATATTTCCTTAAGAAGAAATCTAAAGTCTGTAACAAGTTTAAAGAATTTAAGGCTCTGATGGAAAACCAGATAGAGAAGAAGATAAAGGTGTTGAGGATAGATAACGGTTGAGATTTTTGTAGTAAGGAATTTGAAGAATTCTATAAGAAGTGTGGTATAGCACGGCAGAACACTACTCCATACACACCTGAGAAAAATGCAGTTGTAGAAAGAATGAACAAGACATTGATGGAAAGGGTGAGAAGCATGCTCAGTGGTGCTGAGTTAGGACAGGAATTCTTGGCAGAGGCTGTGGAGACAACATGTTACATGGTCAATAGATCACCTTCATCAGTGTTGGAGGATAAGACTCCACAAGAGGTATAGACTGGTAAGAAACCCTCTCTTTCATATCTAAGGGTATTTGGATGTGATGCATATGTACATGTTCCAAACGAGAAAAGAACCAAGTTGGATAGTAAATTTGAAAAGTGCATCTTTATTGGGTATAAGGATGGTTTAAAGGGTTATAAGATTTGGAACCTAGTAACAAGGAAGATTGTGTACAACTGAGATGTGGTGTTTATAGAGGTGAAAGATGTTATTAAACATGAATTCAAACCAAAGGAACCTGAGAAGATAGAGTTCGAGCTTAAGGAGGAAGAATCAAACTCTACAACATAAAAGGAATCGGAAGATGAAGAGCCACAAACTCCGGGTGTGAGAAGATCAGTTTGATCAAGAAGGCAGCCAGAAAGGTATAGTCCATCTGATTTCTATTCAAATTTTTTGCTTTATCTGTTACTGATTATGATCCCAGAACTGTGAAGGAAGCAACAGATTCAGAGGATGGAAAACTCTAGAAAGAGGCCATGGTTGATGAAATGGCATCTTTGCACAAAAATGAGGCTTGGGATCTGGTGGAGTTGCCGGCTAGAAGGAAAGCCATTGACAACAAATGAGTGTTCAAGAAGAAGACAAATGCAGAAGGAAAGGTGGAGAAATACAAAGTTCAATTGGCACCAAAAGGTTATTCCCAGGTGTCGGGAATTGATTTTGGTGATATTTTTTCTCCTGTTGCCAAGGTAACTTCTATTAGATTACTTTTATCTGTTGCTGCTGCTTTTGATTTTGAGGTAGAACAGATGGATGTGAAGACAACATTTCTTCATGGGGATCTGGAAGAGGAAATCTACATGAAGCAACCTGAAGGCTTTGCAGTGAAGGGTAAGAAAAAATAGGTATGCAAGTTAAAGAAGTCTTCGTATGGATTAAAACAGTCACCAAGGATGTGGTATCAGAAATTTGATACATTTATATGGGGACTTGGCTTCACTAGAAGAAAAGAAGATTACTGTGTGTATTTTTAGTTAATTGGTGGCCGTGTTATTTATCTGGTCTTGTATGTGGATAATATGTCCCTGGTTGGAAATGACAAAGAAATTATCTAGGATTTGAAGACCCAATTGTCCTCCAAGTTTGACATGAAAAATATTGGTGCTGCAAACTATATTTTGGGCATGGAAACTAAAAGAGATCGGGAAAAGAGGAAGCTCTAGCTAAACCAAAGGAAGTATGTCGAGACAATACTACAGAGGTTTAATATGCGGTATAGTAAACCGATGAAGGTTCCTATACTTGTAGGTGTGAGGTTATCTGTTGAACAGTGTCCCAAGGCATAAGAAGAGGAAGAGGACATGTCATGTGTTCCATATGGAAGTGTAGTCAGTAGCTTGATGTATGCGATGGTATGTACTAGACCAGACATTGCACATGCTGTAAGGACTCTGGACACCGCATATCTCCACAATGGTATGATATTGTCCACTTTGGGCCTAAGCCCTCATGGATTTGCTTTTGGACTTACCCCAAAAGGCCTCATACCAATGGAGATATTTGTCCATCCTTATATACCCATGATCCTCCCCACTTCTAGTCAATGTGGCACTTTGGTCGTATATCCAACAGTCCTCCCCTAGAACAAAGGACCATCGAGCCTCCCCTCAAACAATTATCCATCTGTCCACTCTCTACCAGCCAGGATTCTCCGCTCCAATGCGTTGGAAGCACACGCCTTACATGGAACGCCACCTGCCTCGAGAGCTTGATCTATCCCAGGTCAACTCCTCTTCACCGTGTTGGGACCAGGACACGTCCATGAAGAATCCGGAGCACACCGCCTGTTTAACCGAGCTCATCCACGGATCCCATCGTGATATTACTGGGGCCCACCACCTTCGTTCGACATTCCGAGGATTCACCCACTTGGCTAACTTCGGGGCATGGCTCTGATACCACTTGTAAGGACTCTGGACACCACATATCTCCACAATGGTATGATATTGTCCACTTTGGGCCTAAGCCCTCATGGATTTGCTTTTGGACTTACCCGAAAAGGCCTCATACCAATGGAGATATTTGTCCATCCTTATATACCCATGATCCTCCCCACTTCTAGTCAATGTGGGACTTTGGTCGTATATCCAACACATGCAATGGGAGTATTGAGCAGGTTTATGGCACTAATGATTATGGTTTGTGCTACTAAGGAAGACCAATATTGGAAAGAGTGTTGGATATTCGTAGCTTTGTTGATGCAGACTGGGCTAGAGATCTGGATCAGAGTAGATCTAAAAGTGGGTATGTGTTTAAGCTATTTGGAGGTGCAGTCAGTTGGATGAGTAAGAAACAATCTGTAGTGGCACTATCAACTATAGAGGCAGAATACATGGCAGCCACTCATGCAAGTATGGAAGCAGTTTGGTTGCAAAGATTGTGTTCAAGTATGGGGTTAGTCCAGAGAGCTATAAGGATAGACTGTGATAACCAAAGTGAAATTTTCTTGGCAAAGGACCCTACATATCATTCAAAACAAAGCACATTGATGTTCAGTATCACTTTGCGAGGGATATGATAGAAGACAAAATGGTGTTGCTAGTAAAGGTGGACACTTTGAAGAATATTGTAGATGGATTGAAAAAATATATGAACTCTGAGAAGTTCTCTTGGTGTAGAGAAACAATGGGCATTGTAGAGCTGGATAAATGACTAAGCTCTCTTGTGGCCCCCTATGGAAAGAAAACAATAAGTGGGATACTGTTTGGTTGTCTTATATTCTTTCCACGACTAGCCCACGTAGTCAACTAGGGGGTTAGAGGGAGGGCAGAGCCCCCCCCTTCGTTGTGTCGATTGCATAGTGGGGGGGTCACAGGGGGTTTAAGGGGTGCAGGTAACCCCACTCTATGGAAATTTTATTTTTTGACCCTATATTAGGTTGGGTGGACCTACCTATGGTTTTGTGCATGGTTTTCGCACATGTTTTTGGACATGATTGTTTTCGGTCCATGGTTTTTCGGCGCGATGGTTTTTGGTCCATGGTATTGGATGCTTCGTCATGTATAAATATGTATTGTAACATTGAAAAGAACAATAATGAAAAATCAAGCTGGTAGTCTTAGCTTTGGGATCCAGGGGAAAATCTCTGTGTATATCTATTTTATGTGTTATGCTCTCACATTGTTTATTTTCTGTGTTTTAGAATTCGTATGTAGGTAATTTATGTACGGGGTTAAAACCTACAAAATCCATTCGAGTTCATTACCATGTGGGAGCTTGATCATGTTGGTACACAAGAAGGATGGTTCTTGGAAACTCTAGATTGACTACTGGGCGTTGAACAATATCACTATCCGTTATAGGTACCCAATCCCACAGATGGATGACCTCCTAGAACAATTGAAGGGGGGAAAAATATTTCAGCAAGATCAATTTGCAGTTAGGGTATCACTAGGTACCAATCGAGCCCTATGATGTGTGAAAGACTACCTTCAATGCCAAGAAGGGCCTTTTAAAATGGTTGGTTATGCCTTTTGGATTGACGAATGCTCCTGCAACCTTCATGAGGCTAATGGATGACATCTTGTGGCCCTTCACCAACTCATTTGTAGGGGTATACTTGGATGACATCTTGATCTTTAGCCAAAGTTGGGAAGAGCACCTCCACCACATCTGGCAGATTCTCCAAATACTACAACACTTCTGGCATGACCTAGGTTGACTATTTGGGATACATTATTGATGAATGGGGGTGCATGTTGATCCATCCAATATCCAATTTATTTAGGATTGGCCATCTCCAACCATGCTCACAAAGTTCCATAGCTTTCTAGGTCTTTCTAACTTCTACTGCAGGGTCATGTTAGGATTTTCTCATATCACTTGGCCCTTGAGTCAATTTACCAAGGGAGGAGCAAAAGAAAAATTCTTTTGGTCTAAATCTCAATAGAGGGCATTCATAGAGTTGAAAGATCGCCTCTTCTCGAGACTAGTGCTTGCATTATCAGACTTGCAATAACCATTTGAGGTCGAGATAGATGCATCTGACTATGCTATTGGGGTAGTCCTTACTCAACATGGGCATCCAATGGCATATCACAATGAGAAACTTTCAGACATAGTCCAGAAGCATCCCAATTATGACAAAGAGATGTATTCCATTGTGCAAGCCTGCCAACAATGGAAGCATTACACTTTGTGGAAGGAAACTATCATCCACACAAACCACCAACCCTTGTAGTTCATACAAACCCAAGGGAAATTACAAAATGATTGTCACCAGAAGTGGTCCTCATACCTGCAATAGTTCCATTTGAATATCAAGTATAGGAAGGGCAACACCAATAATGTTTCGGATTCCTCAGACGACCACCGATCATGGCGTTAACCACCATGCTCAACTCTTGTGGGCATGAGACTTCTAATTGGTCACTTCTCTACAAAAGCGACCTAGAATTCAGCCACACATACCAGACACTTTTGGAGGGTTAGCATGTTCTAGATTTTCACCTGCAGGATGCCTTGTAGCTCCCTTCCAGAAGTAACTCGAAAACGAGAGAGGGTTGTAGCCCTCTACAGGTTTTAGCCTGTGTACTGGTAAAGGACTGCACCAGTACATTGTAAAAGAAGTTTCTTATTAAAGGAAGAAAGAGACGAATTGCAGCAGGTGATTTTCACCCACATTGGGTTTCCACCTTATATCATGGTGTTCATGTGTGCTTCTTACGTGTGATGATCTGTACTGTTTTACTACACCTGTTTACTGTTAATGTGGTTAATAATGTTCTGATGCATTTACTGAATATAAGCTAACTGAATCTTAAGATTGCTGCATATACGCTTGTTTCATTTAATATAGTCGCGTATATACACGTATATCCTTAACTGAAGTCGTGTATGTGAATCTGAGTGTAAAGATGAAAAATTTTTACTGATCTGATAATACTCATTCACCCCCCCCCCCCTCAGTATTATTTCCAACAATTGGTATCAGAGCGGGTCCTTTTGAAGAGGCTTGATTGCTTAAAGGAAAAGATCCATCGGAATGGCTAATCCAGAAAAAGAGGCACATATCATGCCACCAATATTTGACGGGAGCAACTTTACCCACTGGAAGATAAGAACTACAACATATCTACAATCACTTGGAGCAGAAGTTTGGGGAACTGTAGAAAGTGGATACAATTTCCCATCAGTAGTTCCTACAGATGCAGCCGAGAAAAAGCAATATGAGCTCAATGCCAAGGTTGTTACTGTCTTATTGGGAAGTTTGACACAATCAGAATTTATGAAGATCATGCATTTCAAATCAGCTAAGGAAATATGGGACAAAATCATTCTAAGCTACAAAGGAGATGAACAAGTAAAAAGAGCAAAGCTTCAAACTCTTAGAATCCGGTATGAAAATCTTAAGATGCATAGTAATGAAAGCATAGCTAATTACTTCTTGCGTATGGATGAGATTGTAAATTGTATGAGGGATTTGGGTGAAGAATTTAAGGAAGTTGTCTTAGTTGAAAAGGTTTTGAGATCCCTGTCTTCTAAATTTGAATCCAAAGTGCCTGCCATAGAAGAAAAGGAGAATCTGCAGAAAATCACCATGTCACAGCTTCACGGAATCTTAACTGCTTTTGAGATGCGAAAAGAGGGACCATCAGAAGCTGCATTTGAAGCATTACGATACATGTCAGAGGAAGAAGAAGAGGTAAATTTTGTCAAGAATCTTGAACGGGGAACTGGACGATTCAAAGGTAAGCTACCTTTCAAATGCTTTTCATGCAGTAGAGTTGGTCACTATGCTGCTAGATGCCCTCATAACAAACAAAAGATGTCGGAAGAAGGTAATAGAAGCTATTATAACCATGTTAAAAGTAATGACTCATTCAATGGTAGAGAAGACATTATAAGTCTCATGGAATATGATAAGAAGAATGCAGAAACTGAAGAAGTTACCAAATTAAACGAACAATTGGAGACAGTAACCAGGGTAAGGGAGAAATTGCAGGATATAGTAAAAGATCACAGCATAACTATTCAGAGTCTTGAATCAAAGATCTTCTCTCTAAAAGAAGATCTTGAAAAATCAAAGGAGAAGAACATAGAAGTTCTTGAACATGAAGTGATCAAATTGAAGCAACAAGTGGAATAAGGAAGAAAAGCTAAAGAAGACCTAAGGAAACAGTATCTGAAAAAGGAAGAACAACATCAGGTTGAGGTAAATATCTTAAAAGGTAAATTAGAAGAAAAGGATAAATTATTGTGATTTCAATATAGTACTAAGATTTTGGATGAAATTCTTGGTAGTCAAAGATCCCCTAGTATCAAGACTGGTCTTGGCTTTCATGAATCTGTTGAAGGTGAATCTAGTTCACAAGGTGAGGCAAGGAACTCCAAAGAGAAATCTAAAATGATCGACCAAGGAGTTGAGAGGACATCCCCATCAACAATCAAGGAACGAGATTCTTCAAAGGAAATCTTTTACTCCTCCACTGAATAATGTTGAGTGCTATGTATGTCATAATCTTGGACATGTTGCAGCCAGATGTAGAAGTAGAATGGTTCAAGACCATCACAAAAGATCATCACATCCCAGGTACTTCAGAGGATATTGCTTTACCTGCAATGCATATGGACACAAAGCAATTGATTGCAATAGAAGGAACATGAAATATGTAAGATGTTATTCATGCAACAAACTTGGACATAAAGCAAGGGAATGCAAGAGCAAATTTCAAAATTCAAAACAAGAGAACCATACATCATCACAGTTTCAGAAGACAGAATTAGAGACTGAAAGGTGTGACATAACTCAGTTAGCTGACATAACAGACACAGGGGATACTGAAAGTGAAGAAATTCAGTATTCAATCTTGCATACGCTGATATAATGAAGATAAGTCACGTATATACGCGAGTTACAGGCTGTAGAGTCACGTATATGGAGATCAGGAGAAAGGGCAGTAGAACAGACTCAGGGAAAGGTTCGGTCATGATAATAAATGGTCGGAACTAGCTCAGGGGAAGCATATACTTCAAACAATGCATTGTTGGCATTGTGTTTAGAAGTTGGTGATGATGCTTATGTAGCTAAATGATACATCTTGTTGTTTGATCAAAGGAATGGTATTGCAGGTTTAGATGTTGATGCTTATGGTGCAGATCATATATGATGAATGATAGTCATGGTTTTGAATGAATTGCTGGTCTTAAAACTTGCATTTTCTCAAGGGGAGCATGGATGGATAGATACAAATTGGCATATACAAAGGGGAGCTCAATCAGAAACTTCAGCATGTACTCAGGGGGAATATGGACAGCAGAAGGTATACCAAGGAAGAGAATATCTTGGTCTGCCCTTTGCCCTTGATGTCAAAGGGGGAGAGTGACTTGGTGTGGTGGTTGCCATCAAGTCCAAAGGGGGAGATTGTTGGCAGTATGATTCAGGTGTTGTCCTTGATGGAAACTCACTCAGAGGAATGATACAGGTGATGGCAACTCACTCAGAGGACAGATCACAGTGCAGCAGGTAAACAAAGAGATATACGTAGGTTGACCGTGAAGAAAGGGTGTATATACGCGGGTTAGCAAAGCAGAATGGGCGTACGCGTATACACACGGGTTAATAAGAGTAAAGGCATGTACATGTTGGAAATCATGGTTTTGGTCCGTGGTATTTGGTCAATAGTATTTGGTCCAAAGTGACGACCCCATGTATTGGGTTCATGGTATTGTTTCTACATGGTTTTGGACCATGGTATTGAGAGAAGCCTAACCTATATAAGGAGAAGATCATTAGGCCAAGAGCGTGCAAGAGTGAGCAAGGAATGAATGTCTGACGAAGTGCGAAGATCTAGTATTGCTGGTTTGTGCTGCTTGGATTGAGTTGATATAACAGCGAAGGTACAAGTAATTATCTTTAGATCTGTACGCGAGTTGTATGAGGTGAAATCGCGTATACACGCGGTTTTGGTATAGTAAAGTGGCGTATGCATTATGAGATTTGGTATTTTAGGGTGCTGTTGATTCTACTGGTTGTTGCAGAGTTCTGGGCTCTAGTTTGTGTTTTGTGTTTTTGATGACAGGGTTTCAGTGATTCAATTTTGGGTGATTTAGAGATTTATGATGCAAGTATAAGTGGATGATTGTATTGCAGCAGCGATTGTTTTGTACTTATGGATCCAGTCTGAAAATTGATGAAACGTGGTCCCTGAAGAAAGAAGGTTGCAACCTTCTATAGGTCAGCACCTACGTACTAATATATCCGCTAGTACAAGAGCTAAGGGGGTTGTAGATCCCTTCCAGAAGTAACTGGAAAACGAGAGAGGGTTGTAGCCCTCTGCAGGTTGTAGCCTGCGTACTGGTAAAGGACTGCACCAGTACATTGTAAAAGAAGTTTCTTATTAAAGGAAGAAAGAGACGAATTGCAGCATGTGGTTTTCACCCACATTGGGTTTCCACCTTATATCATGGTGTTCATGTGTGCTTCTTATGTGTGATGATATTTATTGTTTTACTACACCTGTTTACTGTTAATGTGGTTAATAATGTTCTGATGCATTTACTGAAGATAAACTAACTGAATCTTAAGATTGCTGCATATACGCTTGTTTCATTTAATACAGTCGCGTATATACGCGTATATCCTTAACTGAAGTCGCGTATGTGAATCTGAGTGTGAAGATGAAAAAGTTTTACTGATCTGATAATACTGATTCACCCCCCCCCTCTCAGTATTATTTCCAACAGTTTTGAGGCCCTAAACAATGTTTTTGTGAAAATTGAGAGTAACATGTGTCCATGGACAAATATTTCTCTTCCTAAAATTATAGTTCTCAGACAGATCTTTCTAAGGAGATATTATGTGCGTCAAACGAAGATTATATGCCAAGGTTACAACCCTCAGAAGTTGATTTACCAATTTCCTCAAACGTGGCCCATAGTTTGGTGTTTCATATTCGAGGGTTAGTTTTTTGGATGTTTCGGGTTTTCCATTGTTTCTCAACAATAAATAGGCCTTCGAGCCTCATTTTAACATAGTTCAGAGGCATGTAGCCACCACATATCTTCTCAGAGATAAGCTACGATCACCCTAACTAGTTTATTTATATTTATGTTTGTAAGCATATGTCAATATTTTATAGTAATGAAATGAAGTATGATTTCTGCTGCATCTCTATACGTATGGTTATATCTGTAATTTTTTGCGTTCCTATTTAAATATGGATCAAAGGTATTAGAGCGGTCTACTCTTTCTCTATATTTCTTTTCATGTCCCCAACGAGGTCGGGATATAAACAATTAGGGCTTGAACTGGTCGAACCTTTGCTAGACCAGCCTCGCAAATCCCGACGGCCTCCCATGGCAGATGAAAAGAAATATGAGGGGGAAAGATATCCTATCAAAATCTTGTTCGAAGAGGCCCTTGAGTGGCAATGGAATGTAGTGATGGACAACTTTGCCCAGATCCTTAAGCAGCTACCCAGGGGCAACACATCTACTTCCAGCAACTACTTTGAAAGTGCCACACCCTTTAAGTACAAGCCAACTTTGACATTCCCATATTTGAGGGTAAAATAGATGCAGACACCATAGATAAATGGTTAAATATGCTAGAAGGGTATTTTTTGTTCATGATTTTTGTGATTGGGAAAAGATTACTTTCTCTCTTCTTAAAGTTGCCCCCCACATAAAGAACTGGTGGGAAACCTATTGCAAGTAGAAATATGAAAGTAAAACCTCACAGTTTTTCACTGCACCCACTTGGAATTCATTATGCATTTCCATCAAGGAGCATTACTACCCTCTCGGAAGCTATGAGGATCAATACATAAAATGGACCACGTTGCAGCAGGGAAGGGACCAAGACATGCCGAAGTTTACCAATATTTTCCATACCCTTTGCACAAAGTTGGGTATCAAGGATTTGGAGTAGCATTTGGTACTCAAATACCGTAGTTTCTTGTACAAGTACATCCAAGAAGAAATAGAATTCCTGAACTTCTCCTCGCTCAGCACGACATACTGATATGTCGTCAAGATCGAGCAAAAGTTTAAATAGAAGAAGCGAGACTTTGGATCTACGAGTCCAAATCAAGGGAAAGGTTCCCCCAAACCGTAGAACAAAGGCCAAAGCCAAGGTGAGGTGGCCCAAAACATCCCGCCAAAGATGCAAGCAAAAAAAAGTGCCACAAAGCCAAAAAATGACACGGAAAATTGGTGTGAGTTCCATAACAGCTCCACTGGCAACACAAGTAAGTTTCGGGCCAACTAATCACTAGTGGTTGAGCTAAGGATTTCAGAATCAGATGCATGTTCCAACTTTGAGTCAAAACCTAACAAGAGGAATGATAAAGGGAAGAAGATTATTGATGCAGAGCCCAATGCCACTATTGCCACCATGAAGACCCAGAAGGAGCCTGAAGATCCGAAGGAGGAGGAGTGTCTCTTTCACTCCTAGATGTGGGTAAAGGGATCCTCACTATAGTTCATTACCGACTGCGAGAGCCAAAAGAACCTCATTTTGGTAGAGGTTGTGAAGTGGCTAGGCTTACTGGCCACAACACATCCACAACCATACACCATTGGGTGACTTCACCAAGGACGGGATCTTTGTGTGAGTCAGTGGTGTCACCTTCCATACAACATCAATCCCTTCACAAATGAGGTATTGTGTGATGTTGCTCCCCTTGATGTTTGTGATGTATTATTAGGAAGACCATAATTGTGGAAGTGACATGTTGTGTATAAATCAAGGCCCTGTGTTGTTATTGTTACTTTGGGAAATAAGTTATACAGGATATTGGAGGTAGCACCACCTACCGACATCTCTTTGGTTACTGCAAAAAAATGCACTCAGTTCATTTCCAAAACTGGGAAATTTGTTTTCCTGATGATACGCCCTTAAGGAAAGAAGAAGACGGTGGCCACAACCTCTATACTGGGCCCTCCACACGACAACTACATATGGACAAGGTCGTGGAGGAGTACAATGACATCTTCACCTCCCCCGCATGGGTTCCTCTACACCGTCAGGTCAAGCACTCCATCGATATAACCTCAGGTCCGTCGCTACCCAATGGACCAATCTATTAGTGCTCCATTCTCAAAAATGATGAAATCAAGAGGTAGATTTAGGAGCTGCTGTAGAAAGGTCACATCCGTCTAAGTTCATCACCCTATGGGAGCCCGATCATGTTGGTAGAGAAGAAGGATGGGACTTGGAGACTCTGTATTGACTACCAGGCATTGACTTAGATCATTGTTCGTAATAGGTATCCAATCCCATGGATTAATGACCTCTTGGACCAACTAAAGGGGGGAAATATATCAGCAAGACCGATTTGAAGTTAGCATATCACCAGGTACCAATCGAACCCTATGATGTGTGGAAGACTACCTTCAAAGGAAAGGAGGGTCTTTTCAAATGATAGGTTATGCCTTTCGGATTGACAAATGCTCCTACAACCTTTATGAGGCTAATGGATGACATATTCTAGCCATTCACCAACTCATTCGTAGTGGTATACTTGGATTACATCCTGATCTCCAGCCAGAGTTCGGAAGAGCACCTCCACCACATCCGGCAGGGTCTCCAAACATTGTGGCAACACAAGTTATGTGCCAATTTGGAGAAATGAACTTTTTTCATGACCCAGGTTCACTATTTGGGATACATTATTGATGAACAAGGGTGCATGTGGATCCATCCAACATCTAAGTCATCTGAGATTGGCCATCTCCAACCATGCTAACAGAGCTCTATAGCTTTCAAGGTCTTGCCAACTTCTACCACAGGTTCATGTTTGGATTTTCTCATATCACTTGGCCCTTGAGTCAAGTCACCAAGGGAGGAGTCAAAGAAAAAATTCTTTTGGTCTAAATCTCAATAGAAGGCATTCACAGAGTTGAAATATCATCTCTTCTTGGCACAAGTGATCGTATTACCGGACTTGCAACAACCATTTGAGGTCGAGACAAATGCCTTTGACTATGATATTGGGGCATTCCTTACTCAACAACGACATCTAGTGGCATATCACAATGAGACACTTTCAGGCACAGTCCGAAAGTATCCCACTTATGAGAAAGAGATGCATTCCATTGTGCAAGCCTGTTGAAAATGGAAGCATTACATTTTGGGGAAGGAAACAATCATCCACACAGACCACCGGCACCTGCAGTTCATACAGACCCAAGGGAAATTAAAGAATATTCACCATCAGAAGTGGTCCACATACTTGCAACAGTTCCATTTGAATATCAAGTATAAGAAGGGCAACACCAATAATGTTATAGATTGTATGAGTCAACCACCGATCATGGCGTTAACCACCGTGCTCAACTCTTGTGGGCACGAGACTTCTGATTGGCTACTTCTCTACAAAAGTGAACTAGAATTCAACCACACATACCAAACACTCTTGGAGGTCAGCATGTTATAGATTTTCACCTCAAGGATGCCCTGTTATGCCACCTGGGTCACCTTTGTGTTCCTTCAAGAAAGCGTGCCAAGATGATTTGGAAGAACGCTATAGTTGGGCTGTTGTGCATTTCGGGGTCAAGAAAATGGTGGCAGTACTACAGAAATATTTCTATTGGATGAATCTTCGAGAAGATGTCGAGAAGTACATTAGATCGGGCACTACCTGCACCATTTCCAAACCAAACATCAAGAAGCAAGGCCTCTATACCCATCTTCCTACCCCTATTCGACCTTGGGAATCCATCTCCATGGATTACATGTTGGCCCCTCCTTCCATTCAGCATGGAAATGACTGTGTTTTTCTGGTCGTCAACAGGTTCTCGAAGATGGCCATTATGACAGCTTGTAAGAAGAATATCACAGTAGAAGCCACTACTAAACTTTTCTTCACACGAGTGTGGGTACACTTTGGGATCCTATAGTCTACCATCTCAGATCAGGACAACAGGTTCCCCAACACATTTTGGTCTAGTCTCTGGTCGATGCTGGAAACCAAACTCACTAAGTCCATAGCCTTCCATCCTCAAACTGATGGCGAGACAGAGGTTGTCAACAGGATGATCATACACATTCTACGTACGTATAACTCAAAGCATCCACGCACATGGGATGAGAACCTCTCCTATGTTTAGCACAGCTACAACCAAGATCTCCACACATTGACTGGACACAACCCATTTTAGGTGGGATTGGGGCTCCAGCCACTATGTCCCATTGATGTGGCCATGCCATTTGTAGCTACTCACACAGATTCGGATCATGTCCAATCTGAAACAGATAAGGCAAACAAATTCATTAAGCACATCCAACATATTCGATAGCAGGTCCATGACATTCTGGAGAAATCAAATTCCAAGTAGAAGCAGCGACATGATCAACATCGGGTGCCACACAAGTTTCAGGTGGGCGATAAAGTTTGGTTGCATTTGCAAAAGGAATGCCTTACCGGAGCCTATCGAAAACTCAGACCACACTGATATGGTCCTTACACCATTACCAAGGCTATGGGAGATAATGCATTTGAGCTCAACATTCCCCCATTCCTTGGCCTGCACCAAGTGTTCAATGTGGACCACCTTCGGCCATACTTTCCACCATTACTATACACATATGACATTGCAAAACAAGTCACACCCACAAAGTTAAATTCAGATTGCATGGAACAAGTTGTAACTGATCAGATCATGGACACACAGACCAAGCACATTCACCAGTAAAATATCCAACTGTATCGAGATGTCAAAACAGGCCAACTCCTTCAGTAAGGCAACCGGCTCACCAGGGACCAAGTTCAGTAGAAGTTTCCTCATCTCATGGAGGAACTCAACCCAATGGGGACCATTGCTTCCTACGGGGTGAGGAATGATCCAGGTGGATATTGGTGGCCACCTGCGAAGTCCACTTGGACCCCCATCATTGTTTCTTCCATCTTTTCAGTTTCCTTAATTGTAGCATAGTTTACTATTTTTAGCAGTTTTTCTAGTCATGAACTTCAGAAGCCATTTTGAGGCCCTAAGCAACGATTTTTGGGAAAACTGGTTGCAACATGGGTCAATGGATCAATTTTGTTCTTCCCAAAGTTCTAGTTCTCGAATAGATATTTCTAACAAGATATTGCATGCATCAAACGAAGATCGTATGCCAATGTTACGACCCCACAAAGTTGATGTACCAATTTACCCAAACAGGGCCCATAGTTTGGCATTTCATCTTCTAGGGTTAGGTTTTTGGATGCTCAGGGTTTTCCATTGTTTCTTAACAATAAATAGTCCTTTGAGTCTCATTGTAATATAGTTCAGAAGCATGTAGCCACAACATCTCTTCTCAGGGATAAGCTACCATCGCCCTAGTTAGTTTATTTCCATTTCTGTTTGTAAACATATTTTAGTATTTACAGTAATTAAATGACGTATTATTTCTACTACATCTCTATATGTATGGTTATATTTTTAATTTGTTGCACTCCTATTTAAATCTAGATCAAAGAGGTACGTGGGGGATAGAGGGAAATAGATGTAGGAGTGATATATACATGGGCATGGAGAGAGAGACAAGAGATATGGGGGAACGGGGGGAGAGAGAGAGAGGGATATAAGAGAAAAACATAGAGAGATGGAGAGAATGAAGGATAGTTAGAAAGATAAGGAATGGGGAGGGATGGAAAGAGGGACACATAGTGAGACATAGGAGGGAGAGTGATGGTGTGGGAGAGATGGAGAGGGATATAAGAGGGAGACATATAAGCAGGGAAGTTGAGAGAGAGAGACATAGAGCAACAAAGAGAAGGGATGCTCAAGGGAGTGGAGAGAGAGGGATATAGGGGAAACATAAGGGGATAAAGATAAAGAGAGAGGGAGAGTCAAGAAGAGAGGGAGATAAGTGAAGGGAGGGAGAGAGATAATGAAGAGGGGCAGGGGAGGAAGGGTATGGAAGTGATAGATAAAGGAGGATATAAAGAAAAAGACAATGGCGGTTGGAGAGACACAAAAATAGAGAGAGAGAGAAAGAGAGATGAAGGAAAATTGGGAAAGGTAGGGTTGAAATAGAAATAGGGGGATGTAGGGGGATACATATAGGAGTAGAGAGAGACATTAATAAGGAGATGGATATAAAAGGGAGAAATACATGGGGAATATTGTTGGAGAGCAAAGGGATATAGGAGGGAGGGAGAGATGGGAGAAGGGAGAGATATAGAAATACATAAACAAAGTGAGATGTGGTAATAATGATATAAAGAAGTAAACATAAGGAGTGAGAGGAGGGAGAGGGATAAGGGGAGAGGGAGATATATGAGGAAAGGAATAGAAAGATGAGAGAATAGAGAAAGGGAAGGAGAGATAGATAGAGGGAGAGGGATAGGGGAGATATGGAAAAGGGTTAAGAAAATGGAAGCTTAGGGAGAGAGAAGGACATTCAACGAGGAAGAAATATATGGCGAAAGGAAGAGAAAGAGGGAGATACAAGAAGTAAAATAGAGAAGAGATAAAGAGAGATAGAAAGATGGGGGAAGTGTTATGCAACCATCTCACAAAATAGAAGAAGAGATAGTTCAACAACTTCAAAATAAGCCTCTTTGAGGGGGAAAGCTCCTTTACATTACCCAAATGAGTAATTATTGCTTGATTCAAATGACAAAACCTTCTTTTATATATAGGAGTCTAAGGGGTCATAATATAATCAGAGCTGACATAACAATAATAATGTAAGGGCACAACAATAACAATAGTGGGCTTCTATGGGGAACAACAATAACAAAAAGGGGGCTACACTAATAACAATGAGGGAATACACTAGTATTATATGGACCTAACATGCCCCTCTCCTTTAGAAAAGGTGTTTTCCTCAATTCTTGATTAGTATTATGTTGAATCTTCTACGGGTAGGTTCTTCCACTTGATAAGATACTCTGAAAATGATCAATTTTGTATCTGTCGAGTTCTTATTTCTGTGACTACTTTAGGTGCCAATATTATTTTTCATTCCTCATCAAGTTCTAGAAATATTGTTTGAACTGGGAGCTTGTCACCTATAACCTTCTTTAAGCATGAAACATGGAAACTTTGCGCACTCAGGAACATGTAAGAAGCTCCAATTTGTATGCCATAATACCAGTCTTTTGTAACACCTTGTAAGGACCATAATAATTTGGTGATAATTTTTTGTCCTTCTTAGCTTGCTTGAGGGACATTTGTTTGTGTGTTTGTAGCCATAAAAATACCCAATCACCTACATCAAAATTTCTTTTGCTGTGATGTTGATTTGCCTGTTATTTCATTATATTATGTGCCAAAGTGGGGTTATCCTTTAAGAGTTGGAGAACTTGTTGTTGATGCTCGATGTGTTCTTTCATTGCTTGAACCTTAGAATTTTCTCATAAAGATGATGTGATGGGTGGTGGATGATATCAGTAAAGTGCCATAAATGTGGTCATTTTTTTGTAGTCTGGAAGGAAGTGTTATACCAGCATTCAGCTAGAGGTAACCACTTGACCCATTGTGTATGCTTATTAGATATAAAGCAATGACAATATCCTTCCAAAAATTTGTTCAATATATAACTTTTCTCATCCAATTAAGGATGATAAGATTATCTATGAGCTAATTGAGTATCAGGACCAGAAAATAATATCTCTATCACTTACCATAATCTTTGGGTTTCCATGTAGCTTTTGAATTGTTTCCATAAATATAGTAGCAACTATACTAGATTTAAATGGATGAGATAACGAAAAAAATTATGCATACTTGGTAATTCTATCAACTACCACCATGATGACACTCTTTCGTTCGGACTTGGGTAAACCTATGATAAAATCCATTGAAACATCCTCCCAACATTGACTTGGAATTGATGAAGGTTTTAACAGACATGTAGTCTTAATTGTCTAAACTTTATTTTGTTGGCAAACCAAACATTCCTCCACAAAATTTTGAATATAATATTTAAGGCCATCCCAAAATTATTCCTTCTTAATCTTATGGTAAGTTTTTGCAATCCTAAGTGCCCACCTAAGGGTGAGGTGTGCAATTCCATAAGAATCTTTTGTTTGAGTTGGGAATTCTTACAAAGGTATAAGTGATCTTTGTACCATAATGAATCATTATTCCATATAAATGTATGAGATGTATTGGGATCTTGCTGCAACTTTTGAATGAGTGCCCACGCTTCTTCATCATTCTTCCATTCATCCCTTGCTTCGGTTGTCCAAACTAGTTGGATAATAGAAGTGGAACAAAGCAATGCTTCCACATCCTCATCCTTTCTTGAGAGTGCATCTGCAACAACATTTTTCTTCCCTTTTTTGTAAATTATTTCAAAGTCATAACCCAACATCTTTGTAACCCATTTTTTCTTCTCTTCTGAAGATAATCTTTGTTCTAAGAAGTATTTAAGACTATCGTTATCTGTTTTTAGGTAAGGTCTCCATTTCTTAAGTGCATGTAGTATTTCCAACAATTCCTTCTCATAAATAGCTTTTATGACTTTCAAAATAAATGGGTCTTCCTTATTTCTTTAAAACAACACCAATTCCATTTCCTGAGGCATCACATTCTACAATAAAGGTTTTTGTGAAGTCTAGCGTAGCTAAGACGAGTGCTTGACACATTTCCTCTTTAAGATGCTCAAAGGCCTTAGTTGCTTTTGGAGTCTAAGAAAATGCATCTTTATTTAGTAATGTTGTTAGAGGTACTGTTATTCTCCCATAATTCTTAATAAACTTGTGATAATACCCTATCAACCAAAGAAATCCTCGTAGGTTCTTTATGGATGTGGGGATTTTCCATTCCTTAATGGCTTTAATTTTGTTGGGGTATACCTTAACACCCTCATAAGATAAAATATGAACCAGATATTCCATGTTTTGTACTACAAAGAAACATTTGGAGGTTTTTCCATATAATTGTTTCTCCTCCAATAGCTTGAGCACCTTGTCAACATGGTCAACATGATGCTTCGAAGACTTGTTGTAGATTAATATATCATAAAAAAATACTAATGCAAATTTTCTAAGGAAGGGTTTGAAAATGGAATTTATCAAAACTTGAAATGTATAAGGTGCATTGGTAAGGCAAAAAGGCATGACCAAAAATTCATAATGACCTTCATGAGTTCCAAATGCTATTTTCGGAACGTCTTTAGACTTCATCATTATTTGATGATATCCTGAATGAATATCCAACTTGGTCAAGTAAATTGCTCCATGTAATTCATCAGTGATAAGAATGCGAAATTTATATTTAATAGTTAGCTTGTTGAGATCCCTATAACCCAGACACATGGACCATGATCCATCCTTTTTGTGCACCAATTCTACTGGAGCATAGAAAGAAATTTGACTAGGTTGAATTATACCGGCCTCTAGCATTTCTGCAACCATACGTTCAATTTCACTATTTTGGGAATATAGATATCTATAAGGCCTAATGTTTGTAGGAATACTTCCTCGAATCAAATTAATAGTATGATCATGATCATGAATAGGTAGGAAACCTTTGCGAGTCTCAAATATCTTGGAATGATTGCCCAAGAATTTTTGGAGGTCTAGAGAAACAGATGATTTTGATGTTTGAACTACTAGTGAACATAATTGTGTAATTACGCCCCGTTTTTGTTTGTTTAGAATATTTTTCATGCTATTAGAGTTGATTATCTTTCCTGGTTTCCCTGTGACACTCATTAATTCAACTTCCTTTCCTTCCCAAAACAATTCAAGAAAAGTTATTGAAAATTAAAAGTTATCGAACTTAATGATTGTAACCATTGGACTCCTAGTATAACATAATCACCACCCATTGAAATGGAAAAGATTGGACTATTAAATACATATTCTCCCATGGATAGCTTGATATTATGGCACTTTCTAAAGAAATTTATGGTTCCTCCATTTTCAACCATCACTTGACACTTTGGTGCTGGATATAGGAAGAAATTTCATTCCTTGGCTATCTTATGATGAATAAAATCATGTGTAATACTTGAATCAATCAACACCATTACCTTTTTCTTCTTGATATGTCCTTCTATATTGAGAGTTTGAGGGGCGATATTTCCTACCAATGCATTACAAGATATGGTCATATTCATTTCTTGTTTCTCAGGGGTTGGTTCCTATTGTATATCATCTTCTTTTGACGTTTCTTATTCCTCTTCTTCCTCCTCTTCACAATCAATTTAAAATAACTTCCTCTCAGCACACTTCTGACCTTTAGTGTATTTGCTATCACAACTGTAACAAAGCCCTTTTTCTCTTTTTTCTTCCAACTTTTGTGGTGTCAACCTTGTATATTTTATAATGCTAGGAATAACCTCATTTCCATCTTTATCGTTGTGAGTGGAAGGCTTCCTTGTTGCCATAATTTTTGTTTTAATTTTTCTTTCCAACCTAAATGCCTTCTCCAATGAATTAGGTCCCCAATAGCGAACCTCATGTTGGATATTATCCTTTAGACTCCCTATGAAGAGACCAATCATATACTCCTATGGAATATCATTTACCCTTATATTCAATTTTTGGAAGTCCTCAATGTGCTCCACTATTGAACCCTTTTTCTTGAGATTTATCAACTACTTAGAAGAGGTGTTTCTCTTTGTATCATCATAATGTGCTATTATTTCCTTCGTAAAAGTTGACTAAGTGATAATTTGTTTACGACAGAAAATCCATAGATACCATGAAAAACAATTGGGTTCTAATTATAAAGTTTCAATGCATACCTCTTCTTTGTTGTGCATATTATGGATATCAAAATATTGCTCCATCTATAGTATCCATGTTACTGGATCCTTGCCATCAAACTTCATCATATCGATATTTGGAATATGGTATGTCCTCAATACAATGTTAAAGTCTATGAAATCATGATTAACATTTATTTTGTTCTCATCATGAGTTTACTATATTGCCTTTTCACCATTAGGAAGAATTTCTTGTAGCAACTTCGCCAAACCTCTCTTCAAACCTTCCATGTCTTTCTTCAAATCTTCAATGTTGTTTTTCATTTTTGCTTCGATGTCATTCTTCAGATATTGAATGTTTCCTTTTAGTTTTTCTTCTATACCATTGATTACATTCTTCAAACCATCCATCTTAGCTTTTATTAATTTTTGTGAGAGTGAAATTTGTTACAGTTGGTCACACAATTTTGATATATCATGTTGCATTTCTTCCTCTTCTTCATTATTCGTAGTAGAAATTTCAGGTTTCTTACTAGGTGTTTCCATTTTATTTCTTTGGATTATCAATTAATGATAATTATTCTTCACTATGCCATTTGAATCACTTCAAACTAATTTTTCAAACAAAACTTATGCACATTTTTAAAAAGACTACACCCATTTTTTTCACTTTGTAAGGCCTCAATATTAAATCTATTGTGTATATGTAATTTCAGATATCCAAGGTTTGAAATATAGTCCTATGGTAGCCCTATGAGTCCTCTTTCCAACCCGACAAGTTTGATCGATATTGGATTCTCCATGAAATAGTTATGCTCAATCTCCCACGATGACCTGATTATAGACTCGTTCTTTAGAGCGAACTTGTATGAAGTGCCATGTGTAACTGTTTTGACCTTCAGCCCTAAAAATGATACCCAACAAATAAAAGTCTATCCTCTTTCTGTAATTTTTTATGAAATTTGAATCTGATGCTTAGAGATAAAATTATGATGAGCTTCCCAAGGTCACTTGTTTGAGATGGAATTCGAGAGCCTGCAAAACCCCTAACTTCCTCAACTCATATCTTTGAAAATATAGTGAGAAAAATTATGAAATTTTGACATAAAGTTCACTAAGATTTTGGATCAAATGGGTTTTAATTTCATCTTCTGAAGCTTTGTATTAAAATGTTATAGCAAAAATTCCATGATGGCCTATTTTAAGCAACAAAACCCTACAATCCAAAGTTTTGACTCCAAATGTTATGAAACTATCATACAAAATAGAAGAAGAGATAGATCAAATACTTCAAAATAATCATCTTTCAGGGGGAAACCTCCTTTAAATTACACAAATGAACAATTCCTGGATGATTCAAATGACAACACCTCCTTTCTATATATAGGAGTCTAAGGGGTCACAATATAATCAAAGCTGACGTAACTATAATAATGTAAGGGCACAACAATAACAATAGTGGGCTTCTATGGGGAAAAACAATAAAGATAATGGGTATGCACTAATAACAATGAGGGAATACACTAGTATTATAGGGACCTAACAAGAAGGATGACAACGAGAGAGAGGGAGAGAGAGATGAACAAATAAGGAAAGGGGAAAAGAGAGGAGGGAATCACAGGGAGAAAAAGAGAGAAAAAGGGATGTAGTAAAAGAAAGAAAAGGAAGTGTGGGGTGAGGGGGATAGAAGGGGGATTAGAAAAGGAGAGATAATGATATAGAAGGAAGGCATAAGCACGCAAAGAGAAGAAACTGGAAAGAGAAAAGGATGAAGAGCAAAGATATGATGGAGGGAGAGAGGGAGAGGAGGAGGAGGACAAAATAATGAAAGGTGGAGAGAGAGAGAAAGAGGGAGACATATTGGAAGAGAGAGAGAGAG
>APFE030747458.1:71263-108347 GCA_000404065.3 Pinus taeda | reverse complement strand
AGAAAAATCTTTGTTCTATAAATTAAACTACACCCTTAAAAAAGAAATTATCCACATTATGAAAAATATTCACACATTAAATTAGATTATTTATAGCAATTATTTAATGCTAATGAGATTATTTCCCATTGCTATTTAACTTGATCAGATTAACGCTATCGAAATTATTCAATTACTAACAACATTGAATTACTTATAGCAATCATTTAATTACTTATAGCAATCATTTAATACTAGTGGAATTGCTTCCCAATGCCATTTAACTTGCTATGATCAATAATATATAAACAAGTTTAATTAGTTTTGGACTTAGTCATATAAGTTGATTAGGTTCCAATTATGTATACTAATTAGATATTTCAATTCTTTTAATACAATGATACAATGGAAAAATATTTATTCACCCATTTTTTATATAAATACTTAAAATCCTAATAGCATTCCTAACTACACTTTTTTTCATATAAAATTTAACTATTCCCTAATAAATTTGAATCCAATTTAAATCATGAAAACTATATTCCACGTAAACCAATATAGGAACACAAACCAACCAATATACATTTAATGGATTTCCCAGACAATTTCATACTAATTTTTTTAGGTTTCCATTTTTGATAACTGTGTAAACTACTTAGAATTTGGAGATTTCTCTAGTGAAGATAGTGAAGATTTTGATTTTGAGAATTCAGAACTTTCACCATATTCACATTCGAGTCTGGATTTTGATTATGAAAATTCGAAACTTCCACGGTATTCATTTTGAGTTTTCCGCATTTGACACAAGATTTTGATTATGAAAATTCGGAACTTCCACCATATCCATTTTGAGTTTTCCACGTTTGAGTCATTATCATGACCCATTATCTTATTTATTCAACAAACTAATTTATATATAACCTGCCAGTGCATCTCGACAATTTGGCTTTGCAAGTGGCTTTCACGTCCACCCTTTAAAATGTCTACTAACTAAACTTTGAAGGTTTTTGAAACCTCTAATGGGAAGGTGTTTTGTTCAAGCGTAGAATTCGTTCAGCTTATGCATCCAATGGATTTAAATGACTCTCGGTGTTTTACTGTCATCGTACTTATAAAACAACGTTTTCTAAGATAATAAACGAAAAAAACGATAATACGGAGAGGCATTTGCTTGACTGTCATGTCAGCTCCAGCAATATATCAGTGAGTTTAAGTTTATGGCAGATTTAAAGAATATTCTGGGATCCGAAAGACATGGTTGCCGTCAAAAAATTGACCGCATTTATATCCATCCATCCCATCTCAAAATATTCCAGGAATGTGCAATCTACTTAAAGATGAGGGCAAGAGCAACCAAACAGCAGTAACACATGCTTTGGTGTTTGACCCTGAACGAGAATTCAACCATAACCTCTGGTTTGGTGTTTGACCCTGAACGAGAATTCAACAAGACACATTGTCACGGTGAGATACGACGACACAGCGGCCCCTCCCCACAAGAGTACCATCAAAGAAGCCTACATTAACAGATAGAAGAGTAAGAGGAAAATCTTATATTACTGTTGTGGTTTCCAACCGACTGATTCTGACCCGCTTCCTACTCCACATATTTACATATACATAATGGTTCATCGCGACCGAATCAAATTATATGACAGCGAAGTCATTTTTATTTCAAAGGGTTTAGTCTTGGTACGTTGACAGGTCGGGAAAAATGGCTGCTTGCGACGCGATAAGGGTTTACGTTTTCCTGCATTGACAATATCGGATTGGGTGCGTGTAAGATCAATTTTTGGAAGTAAAAATCTTTTTTTTGAATGGCAGAGAAACCAAATTGGAATAGTCTCAAATCATATCATATTCAGTGGTGTAAAATTTATTTTAATTTTTAAATCAATTTGATTTTCAATTAAATAAAAACTTATTTTATTTTTTAAATAAATCAAACTTGACTTTGAATAAAGTAAAATCACATCTACGAAGTTGAAAGTTTGAAATAATTGTAATCAAATATCCGTCAATAGGATCGCAACATCTTTACATCAACAAGACATTTCAATGGTTAGTGACTTCATGTTATGAAACCAAATCACCTTTGGCAACGGAATTGATACTGGTATGTAACGGTGTAATTTCTGTGTATAAATTATCCGATATTGAGTATCATATAAGAATATCAGGGTATTTCCTTTATTCTTTTAACATTTTTTAACAATTTTTTTTTATTACAGTGATATAAAAAATTATTTAAACATTATTTTTTAAGAAGTTAACGGATAAACTTCAAAGAAATCATAGTTTATAAATGATTTAGAAAATATAAAGGAACGATGATTTATAAAAGGTTTAGAAGGAATTATATAAAAATAATGACATTAAAATATCTTTATTCATTAAATTTAATATTTTATTCATTAAAATTGGTAAATTATATGTTAATTATTTTTTTGGATTGGCATAGAGATATGATGGTTTTAGTTAGGATATTGATTAGTTGTTTCTCGTATTTCTAGTTATGAAGACATAATTGTGTCTCTTTGATTATGTTTGTATAAATACATTAATCTAAAATAGATTGCAGAATACCATATGTTTTTATGATGAAATTCTCCAAGCCTTTTTCACAGTGGTATTAGAGCGCAAGCTTTGGAAAGCGTTGAAGACATTGTGTCTAGTTCGAACTCCATTGATGCGGACAAGTTCCTTTTGTGGTCAAGGTGGACGATGGGAGGTGGACGCATAGTATTAAAAACCAGCTGTATCGAACCATAAACTAGTCAAATCGGTCAGTTCATTGGCCTAGACCATCAAACCAGTTAAAAAACCCAATTATCTGAGTAGCCTCACCGATTTTTTGGTCTAACTGGCCATAAACCGGCTGGTTTATGATGGAACCGGCTGATTTTCCCATAAATTGGTTCCATTGAAAACTGGTCAATTTATTGCTAGGCCAGCTATGGACCCCACATAATACATTTTTATGAGTTTGGAAGTTGTTTTGAGGGAAGTTTTAGGTTGTTTTCCTCCAAAAACAACCCCTCCAAGAAAGGCATGCGTACCCTCTCATTCATCCGACACATCTCAACCCTATCCATGTTGGCAATTAATGGTAATGTTAAATTCTTAAAGAGGGCTACTTAAATTATTAACATTGCCATGAAATGACTCATGTTTGAGAGTGGTTTCGACCTCATTGGATTTCATATGGAAAAACTAGAATTTTAGATTTCACTCAAAATTCAACACACTTAATGGTTTTCAAGATTTCATGGTTTGGGGGTTTGCAGTGTTTCCATTTAATTCTATCATGCGTATGAGATTGAAATTTAATCAAGAGCATGAAGCCCTTTAAGAACCTTGATGTTGGTGGCATTGATTGTTGAAATTTGTTGATGTTGGTGGTATTGATTGTTGAACTCCTCTACCATGGTCTTAACAAGAATGTACCCTTCACTCAAAGGAAAACAACTGGTTAGGCATGCTAATTTTTTTCTACCACATTATAAGGTTGAGGAGATGAACCGTTCACTCAAACCAAAATCATTGGTTAGTCATGTTAAACTTTTTCACTTTCTATCATGTTATAAGGTTGAGAAATCCAAGTCTGAAGACTTTGAGCTAGATGATGTTTATGTATCTCTGGTTGATGATCCCATTTCTAGTAGCACTGAATAAATGATTTGTAGATTTTATGTCTATTTTTGCTACTACTACTACTAAAGTTGTAGAGGATTTTTAGGAGTCCTCGAACTTTGAGCCGTATTATTTATGTAGCTCATGTTGATTATCCCTTTTCTAGTAGTGGTGATGAGTTTGATCATGATGAGGAGTGATCATGTTGTTGATCACTAAAATGTAGACTTGTAGTAGGTCAGTGAACCCATAGCTTAGAGCATTCTTTTGGGACTCTAGAGGCCATTTAAAGCCTCATTGATTATGTATTTTGTTGCTAATATGTATTTCACTCGATTCCATTTTGATATATTCACCTTTTTATAGTATACATATGATTAAACCTTGCATATTTTGTCTCTATTGGTTTGGAATCATGGTTTTAAATCTTAAAAATATTTATTTTTATTAAAAACTAATTATTTCATGTATTTTTTTAAAGACCGATTCATTAAGATATTGACCAGTTATGGTTTGACCGATTCCAATTTGAAACTCGATTTATTAGGTAGACTGTTCGGTCAACCATTCTGGTTTTAAAAACTATCGTGGACAAGTTGTGGAGTTGGTGATCTGATTTGGCATAGTTGGTGTCAACTTAGTGGAGTTAACGCATAAGTACCTGGCAGAGATGGTACATAGGACCACATCTTCTTGAATATGCATGTTGGTTTTGGGAACCATCCTTGACATCACTTCTGGTGGTATTCAAAATTGAGGAGGGTGCATGCCCTCGAATTGAGTGAGCATTGTTGACCTGACATTTAAAAAAACCACCTATGGGACCACTCACCTTGTTAACATATGGCAAGCCATGCGCCATCGATTATCATCATATCTGAAAGGGGTCATATCGATCGTTATTTTCAATCAAATGTTATGCATCATACGAGACCATCGCACAAGTGTAAAGCATGGCAAGGTTTGTGTCATCACATACCGTGGATGAGTTGAAAGTCATCCTACGTCGTCGATTTAGTTCGACCCTTATGTGTGGGATCTGTTGATTGTGGTTGACTATGGGATGTTGTATTCATCGTCCAATGTAACATCAAACAAAGCTTGTTCATTGAATTCTGGTGTGTTTATTTCATTATGTTAACCATTTGTTGACTACAGTGAATGCTTATTTTTTATGAAGCAAAGCGAAGACGATTATATTTTTTTGTAGTTTGATGATTTGTAGTTAATTGAATAAAATTTATGCTTAGTCAAAATAGAGATTACCATAAAGGCAAGTTTTTTTATTTTCCATCAAAAGTATTTATGCACAGTTACATTTTTATACTCCAAATTTGCCTGTAAAAATGAATTCTTTGGTCTCCCTAGTTGGCATTGTCCTTTCTAGAAAGGAAAATTATCATGAGTGGTATAGAAAAATTTAAAAATATGCTTATTTCTAATGATCTATGGGATGGATTTTGTGAAAGAAAATATGACAATAAACGAGAGCCTCTAGATGAGGAAAACCAACTAGCAACCTAGGAGAGTAAGGATAAAACGGCCCATGCTTTAATCTCTACTTCCATCTCAGAAGAGGTAAGAAGATATATTATTCAAAGTAAGACAACATATGAAGCAATAACAAATTTAAAAGAACCTTTATGATATAAATTCAAAATTGGAGATCATTTAATTACTACTAAAGTTTTTTAATCTGGAGATGAAAGATAATGATCGATTGAAACTTTCTTCTGAAATTAAAGCCATCAATTATGAAATGTAATTTATTGGTGTTAAGGTAAATCTATAGCTTTTTGCCTTTATAAAATCCCTCTATCTTGGTTATTCACGCTACTTGGAATCTCTCTAAGACAGTGGACAGTTAAAAGACAAATTTTGACAAATTAGTAGGAAAATTTGCATAAAGCAAGGATTTTGGCAACAAAGAACCCCTACCCAGTTCTAATGTTGAAACTTTATGTCTTGCTCAAAAAGATAAAAAACCTCAAGAATAATCAACTATAAATAATAAATGTGGCATAGGTTAGGGTAGAAGGAATTATAGAGGCACAGGGGGAAAAAGTAATCAGGGAGATAGACAGCAAAATGATAAACAACAAAGAAATTTTATTGATAAAACAACTATAAAACGATTTAGATGCGGTAAGGTTGGACATATTGTTGCTAATTGTAGGATTCCCTGGGAGAAAATTACTGAAAGGAGAGAACAAATGAATGAAAAGAAAGATCAAGGACAATCTTTTGAGAATGCACAATTATGTTGTTTCCCATTGTAATTTTATCATGGATGATTTTTTTATTACCTCTTTTTCTTCATGGCATGATAGTTGGATCTTAGACACAGGAACCACTTGTCATATGACCTTTAAAAGAGATTTGTTTGAAAAAATCGGTGATAACATTGATGGAGTAGTTTATTTTTCTAATAAATCTAAAATTAAACCACACAGGATCAAATCTATTCGATTAAAGATGTGAGGACTTGTAGATTATATTTTAAATGATGTTGTTTACACTCCACAATTTCAAAGGAATTTGTTGTCTCTTATACAGATCAGACAACAAGGACACTTAATACACATATTTGATGGCAAAGTGGAGATTCCAAGAGAAGTTGATAATGAGACGATAATGACTGGTGTGGAAGAAGATAAATTCTTAAAGATGAAAGGTGTGTCATCCATTACATTGAATACTACTCATTTGGTCCAACAAAATGGTACTATGTCTTCAAGTTTTTATGGAATTCTCATTTTGGTTATTTAAATTATGATAGTATAAGAATTATGAGACAACAGGCAATTAAGGGGATTACAACACTTCCATGAAAACTTATTCCATCTAATTCTTGTATTTCGGGTAAGCACAGTAAATAGTCTTTTCAAAGTTTTACTTCTAGAGCTTCAAGAAAATTAGGTCTCATACATTCAGATTTATGTGGACATATGTCTATTGCAACTACTAATGGTAATAAATATACGCTGACATTTATTGATGATTATTCGAGGATGTGTTGGGTTTATCTTCTTAAATAAAACTCACAGGTTTTTTATATGTTTAAAAAATTCCATCTCTTGATTACAAATGAAACTCAACTTAATACAAGCACTCTAAGAACTTATAGTGGTGGAGAATATACTTCACAAGCTTTTGAAAGTTATTTGCAAGAGAATGGCATCAGACACCAAACCACAATTCCTTATAATCCACAACAAAATGGTGTTGCAGAACGAATGAACATAACATTACTTAATATGGTAAGATCAATGATGTTCTTTAAAAATGTAAAGTTGATGTTTTGGGGAGAAGCAATACTTTGTGGAGCTTATATCATAAATCATTTTCCATATTCTATTATCAACAATAAAACTCCATATGAAATGTGGTATAATCATATTCCTATTTTTCAACATTTTAGATTTTTTTTCGTTCTTAGTGTTATGCTTTAATTCATAAGTAGCAAAGAAACAATTTGAGCGCAAGAACCAAAAAATGTATATTTTGGGATATTCTATGACTTTTAAAGCATACAAGTTGTATGGTGAAGAGAATAAGAAGTTTATTTTGTCAAGGGATGTATTTTTTCTTGAATATGATAAAGATACATTGACAGTTGACAAATAACTTAATCATTTAGAAAAATTTATATCTAAGAAATTTTATTATGAGTCCGATAATAATATCCCACATCATGAAGGGGAGATTCCCATTGTAGATTAGTTTGTGGATTTTCCTTCAATGAATTTTCCTGTCAATGATGATAATGGTTTTGTTGAAGAGAAATTGGATGGTAGAAGTGTTTCTGTAGGGACATAAGGTACTTGCATTACAAAAGGGTCTGCTCCATAAGATTACAAACTTCCTCCACAAGATGAATAACCTCTACGAAGATCAACTTGTATCAAAACATTTGCTAGAAAATATGATGATTTTGAGACAAGAAGATATTCAGGTAACCATTCTCATGTTTCTGGGTATAATTTCTCTATTGATAGTTGTTATATGGAATTTGCATCTACAGATAAGCACATTTTTCCTAAACGGGTAGCTACACTTAGAACAACATAAATAAAGTAGTTTAACCTTTTCCTATAGTAGATAGATGAGATGAAAGAACTTACTTGTAGTCTTTCACTTCCTTGATCCCCTTTGAATTGCTCCTGCCACTTCCACTTGAACTAAATCCACTCAATTGGTACCTGTGTCAACAGAAACAGAAACAACAATGATCAAAGCATACATGATCTATCTACTATAAACCACCATAATCAAAGACATTGAAATACATAATAAACATAGATATGAACAAGAATATGAGAAAGGCAATAAACAACTTTATTAATCTAGAAGGAAGAGTTTCACCCAATGCAGTTCAATTCCATTTCACTCCTCCAGCATTAGTCCATCCCTCGCCATAGCAAAAGCACGCAATTCCAGCAACATAACATTACTTGAAATGAACTCAAATCTAAAACCAAAAGTATTTCTTCAATTTCTAGCCCCGTGATCACTATGATGAGTGCTCAATTTATAGAGAAATGGAGGTAGTTTTGTCATAAATGAGGGTACTGAATGGCCTTCCAAAAATGGAGTTAGTTTGCATGGAGCAAGGGATGAGAGGATAGGAGGTTAATTGATCCATAGCCTATCCGAATTTGAGCTCATAGGATGAGATAAGAGATGGAGTCCTTCTAGAATGATCTAGAATCAAGCAATATTCCTAGAATCCAATGTCAATTTCGCTCATTCTCACCCATCGTAGGTCAAATAAGGCCTAAGTGCACTACAGTGTAGGCCTAAATGGGCCTACTTGCTCTGCAGCATAGTTACCACTAACCAAGGCTGAGCTGGTGTCCCAAGGAGGCATTTCAGCAAGGCCTCAGGCTAGGAAACGTTCATGGATGGAAGCATTCAATGAGATGACTTTTCTAGGGCATGTAACAACTGAATTAGGGTTCGATGAGCCCTAATTGTACTAATCTAAATGTTGGGAGTGATGTGCCCAAATAGACCTGTAAAAGTTGCCCCCTAAAGCATGAAGTCGAAAATTATAATGTTGAGTGATATGCTTTATAATGTGACAGAGAGGATGTGAAGCAGATGCTGAACTGCATCGATTACAATACATAACATCATGATATTTTGAACTTTTCATGAATTGCTGAGGGAAGGTATACCCATGCTCAACATATAAACTTTTTAGTACATGTACATAAATCTGATAGTTGTCTACAGATATAGATCCATGATATAATGACCATCTGTGTAAAGCCATCATACAAATGATTTAGTACTCTCCTGAAATCGTAGCCTGGATGGACAAAACTAGATCCGAGGTCTTCTATCTCGTCCAATCGTTCACTCAAGCATGAGTCTAACCATGTGAATATATGATCTGTTTTCGAACATGGGAAGACATCATTTGATTACCAGCCAATGATTTAAGTTGTTAACATACGCGAGAGAGATCACCAATAATGATAAAGATTCTCAAGGTACTATAGTACATTTTGCATGGTGTGAATAGATGTTTTGATGTTGAACACCATAAAAAAAATTCAGTCAAAGGTCAGTGATATCATCCTGTCACCAAAAGAGAAAAACTTGCCATTCATGTATGCAAGAACCAAGGTCCTGAAAGGGTGTTTCTAAGTCAATTTCCTCGATAATGTGCTGATGTCTACAAGAAGCGACTCGTCACAGGAGGGCCTTGATGTATCCACCATCAACAGCACAAAACGAGTGTAATGATTTTGAAGACAGAATTTGACTGACGACACAATGTTCAGGAATGGCAGTCATGAGAATGAAGGTTTATGAGTATTGTAAAGGATGAAGTTTACTAAGTGACTTCTCTTGAACATGTCGGCAACACTGAATGAATTGACAGCATTGACCCAAAACCAAAGTGATGGATGGTGTGATAGACCATAGGTATGATAACCATCAAGCAAATAACCCAATCCAAATAGTCATAGAGATGAAGTGAAAGTGTCATGTTCAAGAGCGACTTGCTACTATAAAGTGATTTATCCCTTTTCCCATTTTCCCCAGTCATTGTTGACGAGTACCTCTTTATTTTTTAACAAGCTTGAGGAGGATAACATACGCTTGTAGCATAATTCCACCCTTCGGGTGAATCCATCACTATGTGATGTTTTAACAAGTCTAGCAAAGGTGAAACTTGGTCTTGACATGATGGACAAGTTTTTCACTATTTGATGTTTTAACAAGTTTAACGATAATGAGAACTCAGTCCTTTTCATGTTTAGAGAGTTTGAAAAGGGAAAAAAAGAAAATTCCACAAGTTATTTTTCATAAATTTGTCTCTCAACTCCGAAAAAAGCGTATAATAATACAAGAGATAACCTATTGACCACGCTCGATCAACATATTCCTTTTTCGTAAGTGATCTATCTTAGTCCAGAAAAGGGTTAAACTTATATTGAGTAGATGTCGTTTCCAATACCTTTACGAGCTGAAAAGGACAAGCGCTTGATAATATTTCCATGTTTCAAGAGTCTGAAAAGAGCTTAAAGAGGACTCCACTTAGAGGAATGAGTGGTGTCTAGGATACCAATTGGTTATGGTGATGTTGGAACTTCTCAAAACATGTTGATTTACGTGAAGAGGCTGGCTAATAAGACCACTCATTGCAACTATTCCTCAAAAAGGGTAAAACAACCAAGTGAAAGCGTATGATCAGACAAGAAGATAGTGACGATGGAAATAGAAAAACCAATGTTCATCTGATGGAAGTGGTTGATGGAATGACAATCACGAGGGTTAAAATGGATATGGGTTCATTTTTACACAAGCTTGAAGCATACAGAACTATGCTTGGATTTAGTTTCATGTTTACACAAGCTTGAAATAAAAAACTATGCTTGGATTCAGTTTCATTTTTACACAAGATGGGTTCATTTGTACAAAAGATTCAACAATGGGTGATCCAAATCGGATCCATAAACGAATGTCAAAGAACCCTAATTGTATCGAGATGAAACAAATCCTTGAAGAATCCAAAATAGCAATTGGAAACACCCTGAACCAATGGCCATGGCAACTGGTGTGGAACGACAAGGACCTCAGTCAAAGCGCACTCACTGAGGCCCATGGAGACTGCGCAGGAGGTCGATGTAGCCCCTGGGAGCCCTGGAACGGGAAAAGGAGCTGATTCTCGATGTGCATTCGCGCATCCCTGGGAAAATAGGGCCGAAATGGAGAGCCTTAAGCACTCGGTCATGTTGGGAGCCAGAGGACCACGGGTGAAAAAAAGGAAAAAGGGCTAATGTATGAAGGCGGGACCCACGCCCTGGAAACCGGTGGCTTTCATCGGGGTGGCCTTGAACGGTAAGAGGTTTTGGAGAAAGTGGAGTGATCACACTCAGTGATTGACGTGTGGCAGCGGAGGTGAGAGAAAAAACACCGTGATCATGTGTTATCGTTCAAGCAAGTCAACTGCGCTCGACGTGCGTATGACGTCGATCTTGAGGAGCCCAAATCAGACAGCAGAGAATGCACCCGATAGATAGAAGCGGAACCGACAGGGAATTAAGCTGCAGTTTAAGGGGATTTGGAATCCGTTGACTGCCACAATGGAGAAAGAACATATCCATGACATAACCGCAGAGAACGAATCGACGAGCAGGATAGCGTTGTTCTGATGGGGATGCGTGGCTACTCCCTGAGCGTTCATGCTGACGCCAAACATGGAACTCCAAGCACGCAAGTGGTAGCCGAATCGATGTAGGCGGGAGAGGAACTGAATAGGCATGGAGATCGAATGGCTAAAGCCATGAACTGAGAAGAGGAATAGAGATTGAGGGAGGAGGAATAGAGAAGAGTCCAAGTGACCAAGAGAGACAGTGAATAGTGAACCCTGAGAGGAGGACTAAACACAGAGAACAGTAAATCCGAGCAAAGGAAACAGAGGGCCGAGCTAACCACAGGCAGCATCGAGCACCAGAGAGCTTGAAGATTAAAGCCTTCCCATAAAGGAATCTATCTGGATTGAGCATCATAGTTGGCTCTTTCCACTGTAGACCAAGGGTCACAAAGTTGGTAGGAGGAACAAGAGTCTGTGTACTCGGAGTGGCTTGGGGAATCCAAGAAGCACCCTACCAAGCAAAATCTGCTTCAGGAGAACTCACATTGAGTCCCTGTATTGTAATTTCTCTGTTGTAAGACACAATAAAACAAGGCCACCACTAAAGCTGGATCAGAGACGTAGCACTGGAGAATAGGGTGAACTCCTTATTAAAACTATTTGTATCTTTGTCTTGCTTACTGTATTTCTCTGTTGTGTTTCCATTTATTTTCTGTGTATTGGCAAGCTGATCGATCGGTTGTTTCAATAACACAAAACACACACACCAGCACACAAGTCTGTAATACCTTTTATTTAATAAATCTTTAACTAAGGTCACTCATAGGGTGATTATCATATCAATAGGGAACTATGCTTGGATTCAATTTCATGTTTACACAAGCTTGAAATGAAAAAAACTATGCTTGAGATTGGTTTACATGCCCCCAGCATGATGACTCAATTTTGTTTAATGCAAAACTGCACAGTGAGAGCATTCCTTTATACTTTTCATACTATAACATCGCCCTATATACCCGAAAGTACGTGGACGAGCTACGATATACGTACATACATTGAATGAGGTATCACACTCATAATGTATCACAGACCATTAGCAACAACTTCTATGTTTAATGATGCCAGAACACGTCTCTAGCCTAGACCTCTAAATGTTATGCGTTAAGTTACAATGCTCCATTAGGTTAATTGAGATAAGTTTTAAGTTGATCTTCTTAAGAATTTTCCTTTCAAGGTTCACCACGTCATGCATGTTTGCAATTCATAGATGGAAACTAACATGAGAAACATTCTTTCATTTGATTTGAACAATGAAAATTGTAGCTAGTAAGGGATAGAGCAATCATATCTTTGACAAAGAGCAAAGAGCACACCTAATGAAATTTCCCTAGCTATTCCTATCAAGCATTCACAAAGTACAATATGCAGAATGCAAGTTTTTCTTTTTAGACCCTTTAGTGTTTAGATGAACAAAGAGGAACTAGCTGCACAAATGATCAATCAATGCTTTTCACAAGAAACAAAGGCTTTACGACAATTTCTTTTTCAAATAAATGAAGACTATACGATAATTCTTTTTCATAAAAGTAAATACTAATAAATGTAAGCTAACTTTGACAATGAATTGATAATGATAAATAAATCTCTTAAGGAACACTAAACAATCAAGGTCAAAGTAGGGCTAGGAGAGGAAATGAAAATTGATTTCAGAGGCATAAAAAACTTTGATCTTTCAGCAAACAACATCAGAAGCAACTTTGGAAAAATCAAGCAAAAGATGGGTTTTTTAGCTTGAGAGGGACCAGTGCAGGTGTTAGTGGGAGACAGTGCACTGTCTCTAAGCCAAGGGTGCACTACAGTGCATTGTCCCCTGACCAAGGGTGCACTAGTACTAGCACATTCCTAGAATAGGTATTCTAGTGCAAATTTTGACCAAAACAGCTTCAAAATGACTAAAAATAAATCAATGAAGTCAAGTAAATTCTACTAGGATGCAATATGATGAGGATAAACTACAAAGAATGATAGTCATTCCCTAATGGAGTTGCTAATTTGTTATATGGAATTTTAATCTACGAATAAACACATTTTCCCTAAGTGGGTAGCTACACTTAGAACAACATAAAGAAAGTAGTTTAACATTTTCCTATAGTAGATAGATGAGATGAAGGAACTTACTTGTAGTCTTTTCCTTCCTTGATCCCCTTTGAATTTCTCCTGACGCTTCCACTTGAATTGAATCCACTCAATTGGTACTTGTGTCAACAGAAACAAAAACAACAATGATCAAAGCATACATGATATATCTACTATAAACCAATGGAATCAAAGACATTGAAACACATAATCATCATAGATATGAACAAGAATATGAGAAAAGGAATAAACAACTTTTCAATGTAAAAGGAAGAGTTTCACCCAATGTGGTTCGATCCAATGTCACTCCTCCAGCTTCAGTCCAACCCTTGTCACACCAAAAGCACACCAATCCAAAAGCATAACATTACTTAACATGAACTCAAATCTCAAACCAACTGTATTTCCTTACAATATTCAATTTCTAACCTCGTGATCACTATGATGAGTGCTCAATTTATAAGGAAATGTAGGTGGTTTTTTCATAAATGAGGTTATTGAATGGCCTTACAAAATTGGATTTAGTTTCCACGGAGTAAGGGATGAAAGGGTAGGAGGTTAATTGATCCATAGCCTATCCAAATTTGAGCTCATAGGATGAGATAAGAGATGGGATCCGTCTAGAATGATCTAGAATCAAGGAATATTCCCAGAATCCAATGTGAATTTCACTCATTCTCACCCAGCGTAGGTCAAAGAGGGCATAAGTGTACTGCAGTGCAGGCTTGAATGGGCCTACCTGCTCTGTAGCGCAGTTACCCCTGACCAAGGCTACGCTGGTGTCCCAAGGAGGCATTTTAGCAAGGTCTCAGGCTACGAAACTTTAATGGATGGAAGAATTCAATGAGATTACTTGTCTAGGGCATGTAACAACTGAATTAGGGTTTGATGAGCCCTAATTGTACTGATCTAAATGACAGGAGTCATGTGCCCAAATAGACCTGTAAAAATAGTGAGCCTACTTGTTGTCAAGAAGTTGTTAGTTGTAATGAATGGAAAATTGCAATGCAAAGGGAATATGATGTGCTTATTAAAAATGGAACTTAGGGGTTGGTGGATCCTCCTAATGGAATCGAACCCATTGGTTGAAAGTGGGTTTATAAAATCAAATATAAAGATGATGGTTCACTTAACAAGTATATGGCCAGATTTGTAGCAAAAGGATATGCACGAAAAGAAGGTATTGATTACACAAATAAAAGTTAGCTCCTATAACTAAATGGGGCACTATTAGAACCTTGTTTGCTATTATTTCTCAAAAACGATGGAAAATTCATCATATGGATGTAAAAAATTCTTTCCTAAATGGATATTTGAAGGAAGATCTTTACATGTTTCTACCAAAATGTTTTTCTATCAAAGGTAGAGAACAAATCTATGCAGGTTGATGAATTCCTTGTATGGTTTGAAACAAGCACCTTGTGCATGGTATGAGAAACTAGTTGAACATCTTCTTAAGTTGAATTATAAGCATTTTAACCTAAATGGTGTAACTATTTTTGTTAATAAGGTTGGAAGATTAGTTGTTTATTCGGTTGTCTATGTTGATGATTTAATTATTACAGGGAACAATGATGATTATATATCATCTATTAAGAAAGAATTGCAAAAGGTTTTTGATATGACAAATTTAGGTTTACTTCATTATTATCTTGTAATTGAAGTTGATCAAAAACCTCAACATATTTTTATTTCTCAGAGGAAATATATTGGAAAGTTATTGAAAGAATATGGAATGATGGATTGTATTCCTATTGCTACTCCAATGGAACAAAATCTGAACTTACATCAAAAGAAGGCAAACCATTTGAAGATCCAACAAAGTACATGTAACTTGTTGGAAGTTTGATTTATCTTTCTACTACTCGTCCTTATATAAATTTTGCTATAGGGATATTTTCCATATTTATGCATTAACCTTGTGAAGGGAATTGGATGGGATAAAAATGAATACATAAATATTTAAAAGGAACTCAAACATATGGCATCAAATATTCCAAAGTTTTAGATTTCCATCTTACTGGTTATTCATATTCAAATTTTGACAGTGATAAGGAGCATGGAGTCTCAACCTCTAGTTATTTGATGAATCTCAGATCAACAACTATCAGTTGGAGATCAAGAAAATAATATGTTCCTACCGATTCTACCACTAAAGTAGAATATGTTGCAGCATCTCAAGCTACAAAAGAAGTAATCTGGATTTGCAAAATACTTGAAGATTTGTAAGAGAAACAAAAGGCTTGAACTCCTCTATTCGTTGAGAATCCTTCTGCAATTCAATTAGCCAAGAATCCAAAATATTATGATCGAACCAAACATATCAACATCAAGCATCATTTAATTTTACATCAAGTTGAGGCCAAAATAATTCATCTAACACATTGTCCTAATTCATAACAAATAGCAAATATTCTTACCAAAGCATTAGGGTGTAAAAAGTTTGAAAATTTTAGATCTTTAATTGGCATGCTAGATGTCCCTCTCGATTAAGGGTGGAAATATTAACTAATCCTTCGGGATTTGTATATAGATATCATGGTCTTGGTTAGGACATTGATTAATTGTTTCATTTATTTCTAGTTATGAAGACATAATTGTATCCCTCTCGTTCTATTTATATAAATACCATTTTATGATGAATAATACATCGGATAATACCATATTTTTTTATCATGAAGTTATTGAGGCATGTTTAACATTTCAATTACATCTCAATCAAGAAAGAACTTTGATTTTTTTTAAGAATTCAAGGTATTTTTTAAAGTCAGGGCATAAATTATTAGAAAGTTTTAAGGACATATATAAAACTAATGAAATTAAAATAATTTTATTCATTAAATTTAATATTTTATTTATTTAATTTAATGGTAAATTATAAATATATCTCGATTATAAAAGAAATTTTTGAATAAGTAACTCAAATTGGGACTTGTAGGACATAAATCACACAAGTTGTTGTTGTTGCTCTTGAGGATTGTGTAGTAGTTCCTCTATAATCTTTACATTTTTTATAGTAGCTCTTGAATATTTTTTCAATACTTCATTTGCCTCCTAGTAAAAAAATTGTAAAACATTATTTTTAGTATCTATCCATACTTCTCTAACATTTACATGGAGTAGTAATTTAGGGATTTTGATTCCAATCTATAATTGCTAAAAAAATTATAGATAGATTAAAACCTCTCAACATAGTTATATTTAAACTAAAATCTCTCAACATAATCTTCAAATGATTATTTTCCTCCTTGGTTTATCTTATAGATCTCATGTAAATTATTTATAAATTTACAATAATATATGTGGGTTTTATAAATGCTTGCTCCATATTCTCCTATGTATTGATGTTATTTCCATCTAGAGTCATAAATCAACATTATCATTGTTTTCTTCAAAGTACACAAGCATAGCCTAACCATTTGAGCAATGGTTTTAAAATTATATACCAATATAATCATTGTTTCCTTCAAAGTACATGAGCATAGCCTTTTCATTTGAGCATTGGTTTTATAATCATAAGTTATATAGGAAACTTCAAATTTCAAATAGGAATGCCTAATGATTTTGTGTGATAAGTTCATTAAAGTGGGGGAGGAAAAAAGAGATTAATGCTTTGAATCATTGGTTCTTCCTCTCATAACCCTAGGTCATAACCCAACAATCATGGATCCCATGGTTTGAAATTTGACAATGAAAGTAAGTGTCAAAAAATTTGATGTTTTGAACCTAGTGATGGATATGGTTTCTAATATTGGCAAACACAAATTCTTTGACATATTTAGACAATTTTACTCTAATTAACACTCTATGTCATGGTAAAGGGTGTAAAAATCATTTAAATTCATGGAAGATAACATTTCTTAATGGGCCTACAATTGAGTTTAGGGTTAGGTAGAAATTGTAATAGGAGGATAGGGAAGTCCACTTATACTAGGAAAACCACTTGGGTTGATTTTTCAATGGAAGTCATGAGCTCGATGGGAAACTAACACCAAGGTATTCCTATATATCCAAGGGCCCTAACGAATGATTTCATGCACATGTACTAATTCCCTAAAGTTGAAACATTAAAAATCCTTTCATTATGCTTCTAGTACGGGGTGCAATGCTAACCTTGAAATTACCACACCTCTCAAATATAGGTGTGAAGGGTAGTCCTAGGAGACAACTACCATATAGAATATCCTAGTATGGAATCTATCAGAATGAATGGCATAAACCATCATAATCATAATAAATAAATTCATTATTAAGAGGAAATTCCCTATCTCGTGATACACCTTTGTGAAAAATTTTGGATACTTTGGGTACCATTTCTACTCTCTTGATAGAGCCAAAAATGATGAAAGTTTTTCCAAATAGAGCCAAAATATATCCTTGGTGAATATAAATATTTTTCTACTTATTATTGTTCAAATTTGGGCTTGTTCGGCATGTGTTGGTTTAGTGGTCGCTCTAGATTTAGCGTAGGGTTGATGCAAATAGTGATTCCAATATCATGTTTGTCCTTCAGTTTATATTTGATGGTGTAGTGATGGTTGTTTTTGAAACTCATCACTAGCCTATTCATTTATGATTATCTCAGCACTTTACCCTATTATTTTGGATGATGTGGTGGTCTTCATTTTACCCTAGATGACAATGGTTATTGGCCTCCATATTGCTTTAGACATCTACTTGTTCATATAGTCTATGATCCGGTTATGATGCTAATGGTTGGTGTGGTATTGACTTGCCCTCGTTGTGAGAGGAAACTTTTGAGTAGTGACACTTATGGCTTTGAGGTTCTCTCAGCCAATTTTTTTTAGTTAAGGTGATTTGGGTGTGCGCTACTGTTTCATTCCAATGTGAAGTATGGTATGTCAAGAAATTAGGAGGATATATGCTACTGGAAATGTTCTCAGGTCTTTGCTTCAAAAACCCTGAACTGAAATACACTGATCTCTTCTTGGTAATGTTTCAGATGGTTGAAAATTGTATTTTGACTCCTGCATTCTTGCATTGTAGTTATATTGTTATGTTTATCTGTTGAAGACTAGAATGCATGGTTCGTTGTGAATCTAAAATTGAATGCTACGTAATCTTGTTTCATCAATGAATATCAAGTATTGTGGTTTACAAAAAAACAAAAAAAGGGATTAAATATATATCTGAACAATTTATAGAAATAATAACAAATATAAAAAAATACATAATAAAACATCAACCCAATAATAAACTCAACTTCAAAATTGCAAATCTTTATAACATCACTTGATTTCTCAAAAATCTTAACTTCAAATTTGAGGAGGTTTGATTTACAATTAAATATTATTTTTAAAAAATAAAATTTAATTAAATTTTGAATGTCAAAATAGATGCAGATTTGAGATTTGGATTTATAATTAGATATTATTTTGAAAAAAAATAAAGATAATTGAACTTTGGATCAAAATAGATACCTGTTTTAAAATTCCAAAAGATAAAGATAAACACGCTCCCTTAAAATCTACCTATTCAAGTAAAATGTAAATCAATATAACCAAGATTCCAAAAGATAAAGATAAACGTACTGTCATAAAATCTATCGTTCAACTAAAATGTAAATCAATATAAATTTGGTTAGATTGTGAAAATGAAAAAATGGAAAAACATTTGACTTTATGTCATATCTATTGAATGTTAAAATTTGAACATCCCAATATACAATTAAAAAAGAAACTCGTCAATTGGAAAGTGCAAGAAAATGCAATCCCTTTCTAACCCTTTATTCGCTTCGTTTAAGGAGATGACATTTTTGCTCAGAAAACTATGGAAATTTTAGTATGAATTTTGATAAAATTAGGAAGAATTTTTTGGAAATTTGGATTAACTATCCAACTTCAGCTTTTTGAGTGCCCCAATAGTTTTTGATGGTGTTGAATCCATTTCCACCATCAAATAAAATTCAAATACTCCCACAATCTAATTTTTCGAAGAAAAAAAATCATACAAAAAAGAATGTTTGTCTCAACAAAATTGTCATTTTGATATGTTAGAAATAATAGTTACTCCCATATGCATGCAATACATGAAGATTTGAATTAATTTAAGAAAAGAAACTCGAATCTAAGATTAGAGGTCAAGTCAAGTGTGAGTTTGCATGAAGTAATTAGCCAAAGAAAAGTCAATTTTAGTAAGAGTTGCATGATTCCATATTTAGTAAGTTTGATGTTTATATACCCATGCTCAGGTCATTGTAGTGAAGAAGCAAGAAAAGAGAAATGAGTCACAGCTCGTTCGTTGTATATGAGAAAATCAATTATTTTGGTTAATAGAGTAATTGAGTAGCAGCTCACATTTTGTGTGTATATTGAGAAGAATTGAAAATTGTGAATCATAGGATTTCTCTTCTCAATATTACAAATCAATTGTATAAGATTACATTTGGGACATCAACAATAAATGATTGCAGTGAAACTAAACTCAATTGGACTAACTAAAACTGAACCGGGACACTTCGATGGACAATTTTGACACCTAACAGGTGGTTGAAATTAGATTCTCCAACAAACCCACTTAATTACAACCACATAAAAATTTAACTTAGATTCATGTTGGTCTATGTCTCAACTAGGCTTACAATTCAAAAAATTTACTTCAACTAGATTTACTTTTCTTCTTCTCTTCTTTGAGATCCTATAGCCTCTAAATTGTTTCAACTTTTTCTTTTTGTTGTTTCCTGCGAACCTATGTTTATTCATTTGCTAGTGCAGGTCTACCATTGTTTTAGGCTATTTAAGCATGTCTTAGACTTCTTCGAAAATCGACTTGTATGTGGACTATTGCCACATATTATCTTATGTAGTGTGTTATTCATCATTAATCTGTTGCAACATAAGATGAGCATAAAATTGTATTTCTTCAAGACTCTAATTCCTAAAAATTTAATTGATGTTCTCATCGTCCAAGTTGTCTTCAACATTCATTTATGCAGTTTCTACATAGACTTTATCAAGGTATGGTGTTGTAAGCCATGCTTCTAGGAAACTTAACTCTTGTTCATAATCATCTTGTTTACCTACATACTGGAAACCAATGGCAAGTGTAAAAAAATCTACATAAACGCATAGGTTATGTTCCTTATGTTATGCAATGAGAGATTTATCATATTGTGCTTCCTTGTGTGCCTATGATTTTGTCTCTGTTTTCTCTTGATGGGATTCCTTATTTGCCTCTACATCTATCTCTGTCTCTTCCACTTCTTTATTAACCTGTATTGGTGCAGGCAGGTTGTCTTCGAATTATTTTCAGACTCAAGTGGGATTATATCACCAAATTGCATCGTGTTAATATAATGTTTATGTTGAATTATCTACAACCATTCACCATTAGCCAACAATTCTTCATCAAAATTTACATTAGCAATATTATTTGTTGGATTCACCATATTGTCATCAGCAATATTTGTTGTTAGATTCACCAAATCTTCGTCCACTTGCAGCTGTTCATAGTGGGATTCACAAGAATCTATGCCCTCCTTCTCCTTTTCTTCTCTAAAATTATCACAGTCATTATCCACTTGTGGCTGAGCACTATGGAATTCAAGAAACTTTTCATCTCGATGTAGATCTACTACTATAAAACCACCTTCATCTTCAACTTGATTACTCCCCCTTAGATGAAAACTCCTCTTAAGGATATTGCAGGATTTCATGGCCATCTTTCCTTAATTCACTCTAGTTGTTGCTTCTCATCATCAAAAAAAAATTCAAACATCTCTTGTTGTTGCTTCGAATTTCTTAGCCTGTTGGCTTTTCCCATTTGTTGAGTGTTGTCTCACTACAACTCAACAAGTAAAACAAATTGTAGACATCATAACTAATTGCAATACAAAATTTGTTTCTACTTAGCTTCCACAAAGGAACGAATCTATGAATTCTCTACAAAGACCTTACTTCCAAAATTTCTTTACTAAAATGACACTTTCACAAAACCTTCACAAAAATATCACAATACCTAGAACTGACTGCAACAAAACCCTCTTCTTCTTTTTTCAAAATAGATTACATAAACCTTATGAGGCTTTAACAATTGCATGAGCCCTTTTCAAACAATACCTTGTAGCCCTCTTTCTAAATTCAAGTTTAAAAAAATAACTTTGAAGAAAACAACTTTTTATGGCAAAGCTTCTTTCTTAGAAAAACCTTTAATAAGACCTTGCATTTGTTTTAATAACCAATCCCTTTTTTTTAAAATAAACTTCCTCCCTTGTAAATGAAACACTTTTAAAAGAACTTTTAAACCTAGGCTCGAATATATATGGCTCCTTTTGAAAAATAAACCTTGGCGTGAATATATTGCATTGAATATCACACTTTGATGTATATCGATGACCATATATAATGAGAAATGCATCAACATATTTGCATGGTGAGGTTAAGGAAAATTTTGAAGACTTGTCATTTTTCATTTAGCAGAATAAAATAATCAATTGATGGTACCTTAAAATAATCGCTTAAAAAAAATTGCTTTGTCCTTTCGCAGCTCGCAACAGGATTCTCTGCGCAATTTTGCAATTGTTTTGACTTGGCAGAGTGCAACAATCTTAAAAAATTGATAATTTCATAACTTTGTTATTTTCGTGCATAGTTTCCTTTTTTCTGAGGTGCAAAAGTGACGCACTTGCCCTTTTTTACAGGTGAAAAAGTGACGCACTTCCTTTTCTTCACAGGTACGAAATTCAAGCTTCTTTCGTACTTTCTCCTCGACCTCTCGTCCATCCACTCTGACGACACTTGCTTCTCTCTCTAGATTCTTATGTGATCTGTCCTTTTCTCTCTGGTATTTTCAAAGAGTTTTATGCATTTTGTGCTTTAGTAAAATGACAAGAATTAAAAACTGTGGCGTAGAGGATTGCTCTTCTCAATATTATAAATCAGTTAAATAAGATTTTATTGGGAACATCAACAATAAATGATGTAGTGAAACTAAACTAAACTTTACTAACTGAAATTGAATTAGGACACTTGGATGGATGGTTTTGACACATATCAAGTGGTTGGAATTAGATTCTCCAACATGTATTGTACTTTCCTCCTCTTCCTTTCCAACAAATTGATATTAGCTAAGGATAAACATGTATTGTGCTTTCTTCCTCTTCCTTTCCAACAAATTGATATTAGCTAAGGAAAAAGATCTTAATAAAAGAGAAGTATCAGACATCGAGGACAAGAGTGAAGTGGCCACTTAGTAGAGAACAAGATAACTATGAATTTTATTTTTATTTTTAAATTATGAGGGCTGATCATGTGACCATGGGACTCTAGGAGGTAGAGAGAGTGTGTTGGCATTGTACTTCAGAAGATGAATACACTACGCTACCATCACATCAAAGAAGTAAGAGAAGGTGTGATATTTTGGTCCACACTTACACACCCTAGATTTTTTCATGATGTCACAACTCTTCTGCATTGAAAGGTGAAACATTGTAAATTAAGAAAAAGGCCTACAAGTTGCTTGGAAAAATTGTTACAAAGGAGTGTTCCTTCTCGTATCTAAGTGTTAGATTATATTAACTCTATCTGTAAGGCCATGTGTTAAAAAGGTTTAAAGGTTTAAAAAAAAAATCATGTGATAGACTTTTCAAATATATATATATATATATATATATATATATATTATTAAAAGGTTTATTAAAGAAACCTCTTTTTCTATTAAAAATTAAAAAGGATTTTATTTGAGCTAGACAAAAGGGGTTTTATTTATGGTTTTTTTTAATTATTTATCTAAGCTTTATAAAGAAATGACCAGGTAATTTAGAGTGTTATGATCTGTAAGAGGAGCGCCATCACTAGAAATAGTTTTTAGCGATTGTGACTCGTATAAAGTGCTACCATGATATTGAGAATAGAGCAATGTGTCTATTTATAATTTCTTTTTCTATTTTTTGAAGCATGATAGTGGTTTGGGTTCATAAAAATCCCTTTGTACCATAAGGAGACATGAATCTGGAGAAGTTTTTCCTTATGGGGCACATATTGAAAACATTATTCATTTTCGGGGGTGATATGAAGAGAAGACTAATGCAATAAGGAAAGAAGATAGAAGACAATAGACATATGGAAATCATGGGTTGCAAAGCGAGACTGAAGCAGATCAAGAAGAGAAATCAAAAGGATTTTGAAGAGCTCATAGAGGTTCTCGATGCAACTGAGACATCTAAAAGGAAAGTAGATGAAGCAGAACAATTTGAGGATGAATGGATAGGGATGGATTTGGTAACACTTCCAAGATTTACTAACAATTTTTTTATTTTATTTTTGGGTTGTCAAAATGTAAAATTTTCTTTGATGTAAAGAGCTGATTGAGTATTAGTCTAATAACCTATATAATGAAGTATATGATTCTTTAGTATTAGATCTTATAAACCAGACATTGAATAAGAATTTTGTGTGGAATGTAGCAAAAGCTAGATCTTCCCAAGAAGCATGGAAGATGTTGGAAGAAAAATTTGGCACAAAGGAAAGTGACATGAAGCAGCAAGTTGTGCCATAGTCTATTGAAGAACCAATATAGATGTCAGTAGCAGGTCTACGAGTAAATGAGAAAGAATTTGGAAGGACAACAAAGGTTGTATAATCCTACTCAAATGTAGATGATTGCCACGAAGACTGTAAAAATGAAATCCATTATGCATACGTTCATACGGATGAAGAAGTTGTAGAAAATATTGCAAAGAAAGAAGTTGAAGCCTCTGTGTGTGAAGCGGCGAAAGATCATATCTATGCTCGAGAGCTCCACTATAACGTGGATGGTGAAGATGATGTTGAATCCCACAATGATGAGACACATGTGGATGATGACTGTAAATTGAGTTGTGAGTTTGTGAATTCAACAATAGACCTTGTTGATGATGACCACTTTGCATTAAAGGTTGAGGAATTTAATTTTGAGAATGACAAAGAAACTTTTTCATATGAAGTAATGGTTTGCGGCGTTGAGGGTACATATCTCATGAATTGAGTAGCAACTAATGAATTTGTTGAAGTTAAAATTGTTAATGAGCATATGCATGCTAAAATATCCCATCATAGAGTGGATGAAAATTATGTTCACGACATTTATGGTCTCGTTTTTGAAATAGGTATTGATTGTGGAAATATGGAAAGTGCCATGTTTGATGAAGAATTGAAGGTTGAAATTGCCACTATAGCAGCAAGTTATGAAGCAAAAGTTAGAATTTCTTGTAAAGAAATGTCTAAACAGACAACAATCGATTTTAACATAGATGAAGCTATCAATAGAGCAGAAAGTGGTTTGGTGGATCCAACAATTGAAATTTTTTATGTTAACTTTGATGAAGAATAATTAACTAGTGATGAGTGGTTGCACATAATGCAAGAGAAATATCTCATTGATATGTTGTTATTTGGTGAGAGAAGCCCACTTGTGTTTGGAAGCCAAGTGGAAGACAACCTATTTAGTAGTTGAGGTTGGTAAAAAAATAAAAAATTAAGATTATGATACAATGACTAAAAAAGAGACAGAGAAGACAGAAGAAGCAAGAAATCTCTCACTGTTGAGCATAATAAATATGTTTTTAACATTGATTTTGAGTGTGCAAGTAAACATGACAACATACCATTTACCATTATAGATGAAAGAGAAGATGAATAAAAACATGTAGGAAAGGATATGGAAGTTTTTGGAGATGGATAAGAAATCATTGAAACAACCTTTCAACAATGGAGTCAATAAGAGATCAAATTCTAGTACCAAAAAATATGGCAAAAAGAAGTTTAGGAATATAAAGTGCAGGAAGTTGAGAAAAGTTCATAGTTTGAAGATGAAAAGATGTGGTAGTAGTCCATGAGTGTTTAAATCTTTGAAGAGGAAGATGTAAAAGACAAACTCAAAAGGCCAAAATTGTTTTTTGAAAGTAATATGAGAGAATTCAAAGAAACACTATCGCAAGAGAAAGTGAAGAAATATGTAGCCTAAATAAGAAAGTGCAGTTGAGAATGAAGCAATTTTGAGAGTATAGAATCTGGAAGAAACAAAAAAAGAAAATCCAACATTGTAAAAAAAAATTGAGTCATTGTAAGCCTAACTCAGACTAAGACCAGTGGGCATGTTTAATTTATGATGAGTCATGATTAAGTTAAGTTTGATTCATAGGCTTGTAATGTAGGGGGAGTTTTATAAATAGTAATTACTCCCATATGCATGCAATGCATAAAGATTTAATTTAAGTGACTAAAGTTTAATTAATACTAAATGACACCAAACTAAAAAAAAATTAACCAGCAATCACGGACCTAAACAAAACATTAATTATAACTTAAAGAGGAGAGAACCAAAGTCAAAATAATTGTAGGGGTCGTAGTTTAATTAACTGGAGGAATTGTTTGGAAAGTTATAGAAATTCTGGTCATATTTATAGAAAATCAGGTAAGGATTTTTGTAAATCCAAGTTATAGTTGTTAAACTTCAAAAATTTAGGTGTCCTAGACGTTTTTGATGGTGTTGAATCCATTTCCACCATCAAAAACATGATTCAATCGCTGCCTCTACAAGATCTTTTGAATTTTTTTTTACCTAGATTCCAACTACTTTTGATTGTCTGGGCAATTCCTCCGCCTCGGTAGATGAATCCCATTTTAGTGAACTCTCAGCAATAAACAATACTAATTTTGTGGAATGTCAGGGAACAATGAACCATCGAACCTGACAAGATCGGCGAACCACACCACACACCAGCCACTCATCCATTAGTTTGTTTTTTTCTTAGGGCACGGTGCCCACATTCACACCATCACGGTCCTATGAGATATTGCCATTTGCCTTTGGATCTTTGTCTCAAAATTTTAATGAACTTTGTTTTCTGCAAGTTCTCAAAATTCGTCAGATTCCCCTGCTTTAGCTATTTGGGAAAAAACTTTGCTCTCATACTCCCATGCTTTAGCTATTTATTTTTGTTAGTATTTTTTTCTATTTAAATGTGACGTGTAACATTAGCGTTCATTGTACCGAATTGTAACTCATAATATTGGTCTTCAATCCAATGGCAGAAGTTATTTCAACCGTCCAACACCAAAATCAATGTCCCACAATAACCTAGGTGGCATCGGAGGGAGTTCTTATGAGAGGGAATGCCTTACGACATAAATATGTATTAATTCAAAAATAATACTATATTATTTATAAATTTTTAAAGAGTGTAATTTAATTTATAAACGAAATAGTTTTTTCAATCAAGTGGAGTAACATAATTTCAAGTTAGAATGTGTTTTATTGTTGTTTAAAAAACATTTTGAATGCATAAATGGATGTACACCTTATAAAACCCTTGAGAGACATGAATTGATAGCTTAAACAACTTAAACTCGATTTTTAAAAATCTTGACATTTTAGTTAAAATTAACTAGAAAAAATGTTATGAGAAATTTTTTTTGTATATAAGTTAAATTACACCTTTACAAATAGAAATTGTCTTCTTTATAAAAATTATTCACCTTAATAACATTGAATTATTTATAGCAATTATTTAATGCTAATGGGATTGCTTCCCCTTCCATTTAACTGTCTATAATAAATGATATATAAACATGCTCAATCCTTTTTGCACTTAGTCACATAGGTTGACTAGGTTCCAATTGTCTAGAATGACTAGATATTTCAATTTTTTTAAATATGATAAAATAGAAAATTATTTATTCACTATTTTTTTAAGAAATAATTCTCAATTTCAAAATCCCATTTCCAACCACACTTTTTATCATATAAAATTGAACTATTCCCAAAAAAAAAAAAAATTGAACCAAATTTAAATCATGAAAACTATACTCCACATAAACCAACAAATATACATTTCTTAAATTTGCCCCCACAAAATTATTTTCCCCGAAGAAAAAAAACATGTAGGCATTCCGACTGGCATAGGAACCAAAAAAATTACATTTTAAACTATCATACTAATCATTTAAAAAAAACTATACTATACATCCATCCTGTGAGGCTTCTAATTTATATATAACCTGCCAGTGCAACCAGACGATTTGGCTTTGAAGGTCGCTTTCAGGTCCACCCTTTAAAATGTCTAACAATTTTGCTTTAAAGGTCTCTAGTTCCACCATTTAAAATGGCTAATAACTACACATTGAAGGTATTTGAAACCTCTAATGGGATGGTGTTTTGTTCAAGCATACAATTCGTTTAGCTTATGCATGCCAATGGATTTAAATGACTTGGTGTTTTACTGTCATCGTCTTATAAAACAACGTTTCCTAAGATAATAAACGAGAAAAACGATAATACTGAGAGGCATTTGCTTCACTGCCATCTCGGCTCCAAAGCGCAGCAATATATAAGACGAAGAGGACCCAAATAGGAGTGGTCAGCTTAAGTCGAATGCAGATTCCCAGACTATTTTGGGATCTGATGGACATGGGCGCCCTCAAAAATATTCGTCGGATCCCAGAATATTCTGGGAATCTATGATCAACTTAAAGATGGCCAAATAACAGTAACCTCTGCTTTGGTGTTTAACCCTGAACGAGAATTCAACCAGATCTGAAAAGACACATGGTCACGGTGAAATATGATGACAGCCCTCCACAAGAATACGACCAAAGAAGCCTACATTAACCGATAGAGGAGTAGGAGGAAAATCCTATATTGATGTTGTGGTTTCCGAGCGAGTGACTCTGCCCGCTTCTTACTCCACATATTTACATATACATAATGCTTCATCGCGACCGAATCAAATTATATGACAGCGAAGTCATTTTTTATTTCAAAGGGTTTAGTCTTTGTACGTTGACAGGTCCGGAAAACTGGCTGGCTGCGACGCGATAAGGGTTATGTTTTCCTACATTGACAATATCGGATTGGGTGCGTGTAAGATCAATTTTTCGAAGTTTTTTCTTAAATGGCAGAAAAACCAAATTGGAATAGTCTCAACTCATATTCAGCGACGTAAAATTTATTTTAATTTTTAAATCAATTTGATTTTCAATCAAATAAAAATTTATTTTAATCTTTTAAATAAATCAAACTTGACTTTGAATAAAATAAAATCACGTCTACGAAGTTGAAAGTTTGTAATAATTCTAATCAAATATCTACAAAGTTCAAAGTTTGTAATAATTGTAATCAAATATCCATCAATAGGATTGCAACATCTTTACATCAACAAGACATTGCAATGGTTAGTGACCTAATGTTATAAAACCAAATCACCTTTGGCAACGGAATTGACACTAGTATGGGATTGACAATGGTATGTAACATTGCAATTTCTGTGTATAAATGAGTATTTCCTTTATTTTTTTAACATTTTTTAACAATTTTGTTTACAGTGATATAAAAAATATTTAAACATTATTTTTTAAGAAGTTAAGCGATAAACTATCAAACTTCGAAGAAATGATAGTTTATAAATGATTTAGAAAATATAAAGGAATGATAATTTATAAAAGGTTTCACAAGGAATTATATAAAAATTATGGAATTAAAAATATTTTTATTCATTAAATTTAATATTTTATTCATTAAAATTTGGTAAATTACATGTTAATAAATCTTTTGGGATTTTATATAGATAGGATGGTCTTAATTAAGAGATTGATTAGTTGTTCTCATATTTCTAGTTATGAAGATATAATTGTCCCCCTCTAATTATGTTTGTATAAATACAATTTTTTTGAAATACATCACAGAATACCATCTGCCTTTATCATGAAGTTCTCTAGCCATATTTCACAATGGTATCAGAGCGCAAGGTTTGGAAAGCATTAAATTCATTGTGTTTGGTTATGTCTAGTTCGAACTCCATTGATGTGGACAAGTTCTTGTTGTGGTCGAGGCGAACGACGTGAGGTGGACACATAGTATTAAAAAACGACCGATTTGAACCGTAAACTAGTCAAATGGGCTTATTCATTAGCCTAGACCATCAAACTGGTTGAAAAACCTAGTTATCTAAGTAGCTTGACCGATTTTTTGGTCTAACCGACCATAAACCGGCCAATTTATTGCCAAGCTAGCTACAAACCCCACAAAATGCATTTTTGTGAGTTTTGAAGTTGTTTTGAGGAAAATTTGGGGTTGTTTTCCTCCAAAAATAACCCCTCCAAGAAAAGCATGCCTACCCTCTCATTTGCCTGACACATCTGAACCCTAGTAATATTAGCAATTAATGGTAATGTTAAATTCTTAAAGTAAAAGCATAACTTAAATTTTTAATATTACCACGAAATGACTCGGGATGTTTGAAAGTGGTTTCGACCTCATTGGATTTCATATGGTGAAACTAGAATTTTAGATTTCACTCAAAATTCAACAGACTTAATAGAATTCAGGATTTCATGGTTTGGCGGTTTGCAATGTTTCCATTTGATTCTATCATGCATGAGGGTATGAGATTGGCATTTGATCAAGAACATGAAGCCTTTTAAGAACCTTGATGTTGGTGGCATTGATTATTGAACTTTTTTGACATTGGTGTTATTGATTGTTGAACTCCTCTACCATGGCCTTAACAAGAATGTACCCTTCACTCAAAGGAAAACAACTGGTTAGGCATGCTAATCTTTTTCTACCACATTATAAGGTTGAGGAGATGAACCCTTCACTCAAACCAAAATCATTGGTTAGCCATGTTAAACTTCTTCAATTTCTGTCATGTTATAAGGTTGAGAAATCCAAGTTTGAAGACTTTGAGCTAGATGATGTTTATGTTTTTCTGGTTGATGATCCCATTTCTAGTAGCATTGAATCAATGATGAGTTTCACGAGTGACCATGTTTATCAATGATTTGTAGTTTTGATGTCTATTTTTCCTACTACTACTAATACAGTTGTAGAGGAGTTTTAGGAATCCTCAAACTCTGAGCCATATTATTTATGTAGCTCATGTTGATTATCCCTTTTCTAGTAGTGGTGATGACTTTGATCATGATGAGGAGTGATCATATTGTTGATCACTAATATGTAGACTTGTAGTAGGTCAGTGGACCCATAGATTAGAGCAATTTTTTTGGAATCTAGAGGCCATTTAGAGCCTCATTGATTATGTATTTTGTTGCTAATATGTATTGCGCTTGGTGCCATTTTGATATATTCACCTTTTTATGATATACATATGATCAAACCTTGCATATTTTGTCTCTATTGGTTTGGAATTATGATTTTAAATCTTAAAAACATTTTTTTATTATTAAAAACTAATTATTTCATGTATTTTTCTAAAGACTGGTTCATTAAGCTCTGACCAGACATGGTTTGACCGGTTCCAATTTGAAACCCGATTTATTAGGTAGAACTATTCGATCACTCGTTCCAGTTTTAAAAACTATCGTGGACGAGTTGTGGAGCTCGTGATCTGATTTTGCAGAGTTGGTGTCGACTTAGTGGAGTTAGCACGTAGGTACCTAGCAAAGATGGTACATAGGACCATGTCTTATTGACTATGCATGTTGGTTTTGGAAACCATCCTCGACATCACTTATGGCAGTATTCAAAATTGAGGAGGGTGCATGCCCTCGAATTGAGTGAGGATCATTGATATGGCATTTAAAAAAATAGCCTATGGGACCACTCACCTTATTAACATATGGCAAGCCATGCACCATCGATTTTCATCGGGTGTGAAAGGGGTCATCTCACCCGTTTTTTTCAATCAAACAATATGCATCATATGGGGCGGTTGCACAAGTGTAAAGCATGGCAAGGTTTTTGTCATCACATACCATGGATGAGTTGAAGGTCACCCTGCGCTACCAATTTAGTTTGACCCTTATGTGTGGTATCAACTGTTGATTGTGATTGACTATGGGTTGTTCTATTCAGTGTCTGATGTAACATCAAACAAAGCTTGATTGTTGAATTCTGGTTGTTGATTACAGTGAATGCTTATTTTTTATGAAGAAAAGCAAAGACGATTATATTGGTTTGTAGTTTGATGATCTGTAGTTCATTGAATAAAATTTATGCTTAGTCAAAATAGAGATGACCATAAAGGAAAGTTTGTTTATTTTCCATCAGAAGGATTTATGTACAATTACATTTTATACTCCAAATTTGTCTGTAAAAATGAATTCTCTGGTCTCCCTAGTTGGCGTTGTCCTTTCTAGAAAGGAAAATTATCAGGAGTGATATATAAAAATTAAAAAATACGCTTATTTTTAATGATCTATGGGATGGAGTTTGTGAAAGAAAAAATGACAATAAACCAAAGCATCAAGATGAGGAAAAACAACTAGCAATCTGGGAGAGTAAGGATAAAAAGGCCTATGCTTTAATCTCTACTTCCATCTTAGAAGAGGTAAGCATATATATTATTCAAAGTAAAACAACAAATGAAGTAATAACAAAGTTAAAAGAACTTTATGATACACATTCAAAATTGGAGATCATTTAATTACTACTGAAGCTTTTTAATCTCGAGATGAAAGATAATGATCCATTGAAACATTCTTTTGAAATTAAAGCCATCAATTATTAAATGGAATCTACTGGTGTTAAGGTCAATCTATAGCTTTCTACCTTTATAAAAGCCCTCTATCTTGGTTATTCATGCTAATTGGAATCTCTCTAAGCCAGTGGGCGGTTAAAAGAAATATTTTGACAAATTAGTAGGAAAAACTGCATAAAGAGAGAAGGATTTTGGCAAGAAAGAAACCCTACCTAGATCTGATGTTGAAACTTTATGTCATGCTCAAAAGTATCAAAAACCTCAAGAAGAATCAACCAAAAATAATAAAGGTGGCATAGGTCGAGGTAGAAGGAATTATAGAGGCATGAAGGGAAAAAATAATAAGGGAGATAGACAACAAAATGATAAACAACAAAGAAATTTCATTGATAAAATAACTATTAAATGCTTTAGATGTGGTAAGTTGGACATATTGTTGCTAATTGTAGGATTCCATGGTAGAAAATTGTTGAAAGGAGAGAACAAATGAATGAGAAGAAAGATCAAGGACAATCTTCTGAGAATGCACAATTATGTTGTTTCCCATTGTAATTTTATCATCGATGATTTATTTATTACCTTTTTTTCTTCATGGCATGATATTTGGATCTTAGACACAGGAACCACTTATCATATGACCTTTAAAAGAGATTTGTTTGAAAAAATCAATGATAACATTGATGGAGTAGTTTATTTTTCTAATAAATCAAAAATTAAACCATCTGGGATCAAATATTTTCGATTAAAGATGTTAGGACTTGTAGATTATATTTTAAATGATGTTGTTTACATTCCACAATTTCAAAGGAATTTGTTGTCACTTATACAGATCAGACAACAAGGAAATTCAATACACATATTTGATGGCAAAGTGGAGATTCGAAGAGAAGTTGATAATGAGACCGTAATGACTGGTGTAGAAGAAGATAAACTCTTAGATTTGAAAGGTATGCCATCCATTACATTGGATACTACACATTCAGTTCAACAAAATGATACTATGTCTTCAATTTTTTATGGAATGCTCGTTTTGATCATATAAATTATAGTAGTATAAGAATTATGAGACAACAGACAATTAAGCGGGTTCCAACAATTCCAAGAAAACTTACTTCATGTAATTCTTGTATTTTGGGTAAGCACATTAAACAGTAATTTCAAAGTTCTACTTCTAGAGCTTCAAGAAAATTAGGTCGCATACATTCAGATTTATGTGGACCTATCCCTATTGCAACTGCTAATGGTAATAAATATATGCTGACATTTATTGATGATTATTCGAGGATGTGCTGGGTTTATCTTCTTAAATAAAACTCACAGGTTTTTCATATGTTTAAAAAATTCTATTTCTTGACTACAAATGAAACTCAACTTAATACAAACACTCTAAGAAATTATAATGGTGGAGAATATACTTTACAAGCTTTTGAAAGTTATTTGCAAGAGAATGACATCAAACACCAAACCACAATTCCTTATAATCCACAACAAAATGGTGTTGCAGAATGAATGAATATAACCTTACTTAATATGATAAGATAAATGATGTTCTTTAAAAATGTAAAGTTTATGTTTTGGGGAGAAGCGATACATTGTGGAGCTTATATCATAAATCATTTTCCATATTCTATTATCAACAATAAAACTCCATATGAAATGTGGTATAATCATATTCCTATTTTCAACTTTTTAGAGTTTTTTGGTTATCATTGTTATGCTTTAATTCATAAGTAGCAAAGAAACAATTTGAGTGCAAGAAGCAAAAAATTTATATTTTTGGGATATTTTATGACTTCTAAAGCATACAGGTTGTATGGTGAAGAGAATAAGAAGTTTATGTTGTCAAGGGATGTATTTTTTCTTAAATCTGATAAAGATACATCCACAGTTGATAGATAACTTAATCATTTAGAAAAATTTATATCTAAGAAATTTTATTTTGAATCCAATAATAATCTCCCACATCTTGAATGGGAGATTCCCATTCTAGATTAGTTTGTGGATTTTCCTTCAATGAATTTTCCTCTCAATGATGATAATGGTTTTTTTCAAGAGAAATTGGATGGTAGAAGTGTTTCTGTAGGGACATAAGGTACTTGCATTCCAGAAGAGTCTGCTCCATAAGATTAGAAACTTCCTCCACAAGATGAATAACCTCTATGAAGATCAACTTGTATCTGAACATTTCCTAGAAAATATGATGGTTTTGAGACAAGCAGTTCTTCAGGTAACCATTCTCATGTTTCTAGGTATAATTTCTCTATTGATAGTGAGCCTACTTGTTTTGAAGAAGGTGTTAGTTGTAATGAATGGAAAATTGCAATGCAAAGGGAATATGATGCGCTTATTAAAAATGGCACTTGGGGGTTGGTTGATCCTCCTAATGGAATCAAACCCATTAGTTGAAAGTGGTTTTATAAAATCAAATATAAAGATGATGGTTCACTTGACAAGTATAGGGCAAGATTTGTAGCGAAAGGATATGCACAAAAATAAGGTATCAATTACACAGAAAAGTTTGCTCCTACAACTAAATGGGGCACTATTAGAACCTTGTTTGCTATTCTTGCTCAAAAATGATGCAAAATTCATCATATGGATGTAAAAACTTCTTTCCTAAATGGATATTTGAAGGAAGATCTTTACATGTTTCAACCAGAAGGTTTTTATATCAAAGGTAGAGAACAAAAGGTGTGTAAGTTGATGAATTACTTGTATGGTTTGAAACAAACACCTTGTGCATGGTATGAGAAACTAATCGAACATCTTATTAAGTTGAATTATAAGTAGTTTAACCTAAATTATGTAACTCTTTTTGTTAATAAGGTTGGAATATTAGTTGTATATCTAGCTATCTATGTTGATGATTTAATGATTACAAGGAACAATGATGATTATATATCATCTATTAAGAAGGAATTGCAAAAGGTTTTCAATATGACAAATTTAGGTTTACTTTATTATTATCTTGTAATTGAAGTTGGTCAAAAACCTTAACATATTTGAATTTCTCAAAGGAAATACATCGGAAAGTTATTAAAAAATATGGAACGATGGATTGTATTCCTATTGATACTCCAATGGAACAAAATCTGAAACTTACATCAAAAGGAGGAAAAACATTTGAAGATCCAAGAAAGTACAAGCAACTTGTTGGAAGCTTGATTTATCTTTATACTACTCGTCCTTATATAAATTTTGCTATATGATTCTTTTCCAGATTTATGCATTAACCTTGTGAAGGGAATTGGGTGGAAGAAAAATGAATACTTAAATATTTAAAAGGAACTCAAACATATGACATCAAATATTCCAAAGTTTTAGACTTCCATCTTATTGGTTATTCATATTCAAATTTTGATGGTGATAAGGAGCATAGAATCTCAACCTCAGGTTATTTGATGAATCTTGTATCAACAACTATAAGTTGGAGATCAAGAAAATAATTTGTTCCTGCTGATTCTACCATCGAAGCAGAATATATTGCAACATCTTAGGCTACAAAAGAAATAATTTGGCTCTGCAAAATACTTGAAGATTTGCAAGAGAAACAAAAGGCTTCAACTCATTTATTCGTTGACAATCCTTCTACAATTCAATTTGACAAGAATACAAAATAATCATGATCGACCAAACATATCAACATAAAGTATCATTTAATTTTACATCAATTTGAGGCCAAAACAATTCATCTAACACATTGTCCTAATTCATAACAAATTGCATATATTCTTACCAAAACATTAGGGTGTGAAAAGTTTGAAAATTTTAGATCTTTAATTGACATGTTAGATGTCCCTTTGGATTAAGGGTGGAAATATTAACTAATCCTTTGGGATTTGTATATAGATATGATGGTCTTGGTTAGGACATTGATTAGTTGTTTCATGTATTTCTAGTTATGGAGACATCATTGTATCCCTCTGATTCTATTTGTATAAATACCATTTGTCTTATGAATAATACATCGGATAATACCATATGTTTTTATCATGAAGTCATTGAGGAATGTTTAACATTACGATTACATCTCAATCAGGAAAGAAACTTTGATTTTTTTTAAGACGTCAAGGTATTTCTTAAAGAAGTGAGGGCATAAATTATTAGAAAATTTTGAGAAATGTATAAAACTAATGAAATTAAAATAATTTTATTCATTAAATTTAATATTTTTATTTATTTATTTAATGGTAAATTATAAAATATATCTCTATATAATATAAATTTTTGAATAAGTAAATCAAATGGAGGCTTGTAGGACATAAATTGTACATGTTGTTGTTGCTGCTCTTGAGGATTGTGTAGTAGTTCCTCTATAATCTTTACATTTTTTTATAGTGGCTCTTGAATAGTTTTTGAATACTTCATTTGCCTCCTAGTAAAAAAATTGTAAAACATTATTTTTAGTATATATCCATACTTCTCTAACATTTACAAGGACTAGTAATTTAAGGATTTTGATTCCAATCTATAATTGCTAAAAAATTTATAGCTAAATTAAAACCTCTCAACATAGTTATATTTACACTAAAACCTCTCAACATAATATTCAAATGATTATTTTCCTCCTTGGTTTATCTTATATATCTCATCTATAGTATTTCTAAATTTACAATAATATATGTGCGTTTTATAAATGCTTGTTCCATATTCTCCTAAGTGTTGGATGTTATTTCAATCTAGAGTCATAAACCAACATTATCATTGTTTTCTTCAAAGTACACAAGCATAGCCTAACCATTTTAGCATTGGTTTTATAAGTATATACCAATATAATCATTGTTTCCTTCAAAGTACATGAGCATAGCCTTTTCATTTGAGCATTGGTTTTATAATCATAAGCTATACAGGAAACTTCAATTCAAAATAGGAATGCATAATGATTTTTGTGTGATATGTTCACTAAAGTGGGGTAGCAAAAAAGATATTAATGTTTTGAATCATTGTTTCTTCCTCTCATAACCCTAGGAAATATTAACTAATACTTCGGGATTTGTATATAGATATGATGGTCTTGATTAGGACATTGGTTAGTTTTTTCATGTATTTCTAGTTATGGAGACATAATTGTATCCGTCTGATTCTGTTTGTATAAATACCATTTTTCTGATGAATAATACATCAGATAATACCATATGTTTTTATCATGAAGTTATTGAGGAATGTTTAACATTACAATTACATCTCAATCAGGAAAGAACTTTGATTTTTTTTAAGAAGTCAAGGTATTTTTTAAAGAAGTGAGAGCATAAATTATTAGAAAAGTTTAAGGAAATATATAAAACTAA
>APFE030747458.1:712-70050 GCA_000404065.3 Pinus taeda | reverse complement strand
AAATTGAACATGTTGTTGTTGTTGCTCTTGAGGATTGTGTAGTAGTTCCTCTATAATCTTTACATTTTTTTATAACAGCTCTTGAATAGTTTTTAAATACTACATTTTCCTCCTAGTAAAAAAATTGTAAAACATTATTTTTAGTATCTATCCATACTTTTCTAACATTTACAAGGACTAGTAAATTAAGGATTTTGATTCCAATCTATAATTGCTAAAAAAAATTATAGTTAAATTAAAACCTCTCAATATAGTTATATTTACACTAAAACCTCTCAACATAATCTTCAAATGATTCTTTTCCTCCTTGGTTTATCTTATATATCTCATCTATAGTATTTCTAAATTTACAATAATACATGTGTATTTTATAAATGCTTGTTCCATATTCTCCTAAGTATTGATGTTATTTCCATCTAGAGTCATAAACCAACATTATCATTGTTTTATTCAAAGTACACAAGCATAGCCTAACCATTTAAGCATTGGTTTTATAAGTATAGACCAATATAATCATTGTTTCCTTCAAAGTACATGAGCATAGCCTTTTCATTTGAGCATTGGTTTTATAATCATAAGCTATATAGGAAGATTCAAATTCAAAATAGGAATGCATAATGATTTTGTGTGATAAGTTCATTAAAGTGGGGGAGGAAAAAATAGATTAATGTTTTGAGTCATTATTTCTTCCTCTCATAACCCTAGGTCATAACCCAACAACCATGGATCCCATGGTTTGAAATTTGACAATGAAAGTAAGTGTCAGAAAATATGATGTTTTGAACCTAGTGATGGATATGGTTTCTAATATTGGCATTCACAAACTATTTGACATATTTAGACAATTTTACTCTAATGCATACTCTATGTAATGGTAAAGGGTGTAAAAATCATTTAAATTCATGGAAGGTAAACTTCCTTAATGGGCCTACAAACTACTTTAGGGTTAGGTAGAAATTGTAATAGGAGGATAGGGAAGTCCACTCATACTAGGAAAGCCACTTGGTTAATTTTTCAACGGAAGACATGATTTTGATGGGAAAATAACACCAACGTATTCCTATATACCTAAGCGCCCTAACGAATGGTTTCATGCACATGTACCACTTCACTAAAGTTGAAACATTAAAAATCCTTTCATTGTGCTTCTAGTAGGGGGTGCAATGCCAACCTTGAAATTCTCACACCTCTCAAATATAGGTATGAAGGGTAGTCTTAGGAGAGAACTACCGTATAGAATATCCTAGTATGGAGTCTATCAAAATGAATTGCATAAACCATCATAATCATAATCAATAAATTAATTATTAAGAGGAAAGTCACTATCTCATGATACACCTTTGTGAAAAAATTTGGATACTTTAGGTACCATCTCTACTCTCTTGATAGAGCCAAAAGAGATGAAAGTGTTTCAAAATAGATCCAAAATATATCCTTGGTGAATATAATTATTTTTCTACTTATTGTTGTTCATGTTTATTCAAATTTGGGCTTGTTGGGCATGTGTTGGTTTAGTGGTCACTTTGAATTTTCTGTAGGGTTGATGCAAATAATGATTCCAATATGATGTTTTTCCTTTAGTTTATAGTTGATGGTGTATTGATGGTTGTTTTTGAAACTCATCACAAACCTATTCATTTATGATTATCTCAGTAGTTTACCCTGTTATTTTGGATTATGTGGTGGTCTTCATTTTACCCTAGATGACAATGGCGATTGGCCTCAATATTGCTTTAGACATCTATTTCTTCATATAGTCTATGATCTAGTTATGATGCTAATGGTTGGTGTGGTATTGACTTTCCCTCATTGTGAGAGGAAACTTTTGAGTAGTGACACTTATGGCTTTGAGGTTCTGTCAGCCAATTTTTTTTAGTTAAGGTGATTTGGATGTGCACTATTGTTTCAGTCCAATGTGAAGTATGGTATGTCGAGAAATTAGGAGGATATATGCTATTGAAAATGTTCTTAGGTCTTTTCTTTAAATACCCTGGACTGAATTACACTGATCTCTTCTTGGTAATGTTTCAGATGGTTGAAAATTGTATTTTGACTCCTGCATTCTTGCATTGTAGTTATATTGTTATGTTATATTGTTATATTGTTATTGTTATGTTTATTGTAGTTATATTAAAAATCAATTAAATAATATTACATTTGGGACATAAAAAATAAATGATTGCAATGAAACTAAACTAAATTGGGCTAGCTAAAAATGAACTTGGAAACTTGGTTGGATGGTTTTGACACCTAACAGGTGGTTGAATTTAGATTCTCCAAAAACCCCACTTAATTACAACCACATAAAAATTTAATTTAGATTCATATTGGTCTATGTCTCAACTAGGCTTACAATTCAAAAAATTGACTTCAACTAGATTTACTTTTCTTTTCTCCTCTTTGAGATCCTGTAGCCTCTAAATTGTTTCACCCTTTTCTATTTGTTGTTTCCTTCCAACCTAAGTGCATTCATTTGCTAGTGTAGGCCTTCCATTGTTCTAGGTTATTTAAGAATCTCATAGACTTCTTCCAAAATCGAATCTTATGTGGACTATTACCACATATTATCTTATGTAGTGCGTTTTTCATCATCAATCTACTGCAACATAAGATGAGAATAAAATTGTATTTCTTCAAGACTCTAATTCCTAAAAATTTCATTGGTGTTCTCATCATCCAAGTTGTCTTCAACATTCATTTATGCAGCTTCTACACAGATTTATCAAGGTATGGTGTTGTAATCCATGCTTCAAGGAAACTTAACTCTTCTTCATAATCATCTCGTTTACCTACATACTAGAAATCAATGCTATGTGTAAAAACATCTACAAAAACACATAGGTTATGTTCCTTATGTTCTGCAATGAGAGATTTCTCCTTTTGTGCTCCTTCCCTGCTTATGATTTTGTCTCTGTTTTCTCTTTGTGGGATTCCTTATTTGCCTCTACATCTATCTATGTCTCTTCCACTTCTTTACTAACATGTGTTGGTGCAGGCAGCTTGTATTCAACTTGATTTCCAGACTCAAGTCAGATTATCTCACCAAATAGCATCATGTTAATATAATTTTTATGTTGCATCATCTACAACCATTCACCATTATCCAACAATTCTTCATCAAAATTTACATTAGCAATATTAATTGTTGGATTCACCATATTGTCATCAACAATATTTGTGGTTAGATTCACCAAATCTTCATCCACTTGTAGTTGTGCATAGTGTGATTCACAAGCATCTATGCCCTCCTTCTCCTTTTCTTCTCCAAATTTATCATAGTCATCATCCACTTGTGCCTGAGCATAGTGGGATTCAACAAAATTTTCATCTTGATATAGATCTGCTACTATAAGACCACCTTCATCTTCAACTTGATTACCCCCCCTAGATGAAAACTCCTCTTAAGGGTATTCGAGGATTTCATGGCCATATTTGCTTCATTCACTCTTGCTTTTACTTCTCATCATCAAAAAAAAATTCAAACATCTCTTGTTGTTGCTTCAAATTTCTTATCCTGTTGGCTTTTCCCATTTGTTGAGTGTTGCGCCACTACAACTCAACAAGTAAAACAAATTGTAGACATCATAACCAATTGCAACACAAAATTTGTTGCTACTTGGCTTCCACAAAGGAATGAATCTATGAATTATCTACAAATACCTTACTTCCAAAAATTCTCTACTAAGGTGACATTTTCACAAAAATATCAGAATGTCGAGAGCTGATTGGAACAAAATCCTCTTCTTCTTTTTTAAAATAGATTACATGAGCCTTATGAGCCTTTAAGAATTGCATGAGCCCTTTTTAAACAATACCTTGTAGCCCTCTTTCTAAATTCAAGTTTTAAAAAATAAATTTGAACAAAGGAACTTTTTATGGAAAACCTTCTCTCTTAAAGAAAAACCTTTAATAAGACCTTGCATTTGTTTTAAAAACAAATCCCCCTTTTTTTAAAACAAACTTCCTCACTTGTAAATGAAACAATTTTAAAAGAACTTTTAAACCTAGGAGCGAATATATATGGCTCTGTTGATGGTGCTAGACCCGCCAACATGTCAAGAGGATCTCCTTGGTAAGAATTCCCAAATAGACCTCAGGCTGTTTGGTGTAGGAGTCCCAGCAGTGGATCGTAAGGTAATGCCTTAACCACGATGTCACACAGAGGCAAGTAAGATAACTCTATCAGTAGCAAGGGTGTGACTAATGCAGAGAGTCAAGGAATGTGTACGACAAGTTCCAACACTTCGAAGGGAGAGGAAGGTGAAGGTGAGTTCTAGGTTGAAAGGGATCAGTCCCAACTTGTCTAGGAACACACCACAGAAAGGACATGCACAGCTTTCGACAGAGCAGCCCACTCGTATGTGATAGTCACAACATACAAGGTAAGATAACACGAACAACACTCACGGATCAGTCCGAGATGAGTGTGAAAAATGATATAGCAAGGTTTATGAGAAATTTTTGTATGATGTCTAGCAGAGTAGTCGACACGAATGGTGACAACATTAATAACATATGCAACACATTAACAACAAGATTCATATAATTGCATACAAATCAGTTCACACATAAGTACGTAAGTTAAAAAGCATATATCATTAAGGCAACCAAAATAGTCCAACTACAATAACAACATATGCATGAGGATATGTTGGCTCTTATTATATAATGAAGTGTTAGTCACAATCATACAATACATCCATGTAAACCTGCTAGCCCCAACAGTGGAATGTTACAGCCACATCCGCATACTCCTCCAAAGAGTTGTACTAGCTATGTGCAGTGGAGAAGCCAAGGCACATTACAATATTGTCTAAGCCTTCTTCAAGATAGTCTTAGTAGAAGCTTGGCTGACCAAAAGCCTATACAGTGAGTTATGAGGGTCTATTTATAGCAAAGCGGTGGGGTTACCCTTGACACTCCCCTTTGTGATAGTTCAACTACCCTCATGACTCTTCACCTACTCTATGACTATTGCAACCAACTATTGACACTTGACTTACACTTGACATGAATCAACATTACAATGCATGTGTACTCATGTGAGACACCATGGCTTGAAAAAGACTTGGAAGACATCACTAACACTCAATCCTCTATGGGGAGACCAACTCTTTTATATGCTTGTGATGGTGAAGTTGGTGAGCTGATGCCAAGATTGGTTGTCTGTGATGGTGTGCATGTACCTCATGGTAACATCTTGCTAAAGTGAACTCCTGCTTTCGTTGCAACCGGTGCATTGGTTCGGCCCCTTCATCCAACTCGTCTGCTAACATGTGCATCGTCTTCTTGAGTGCGGCTGAACCGGTAGCACACTGATGCATATTGTCTATGCTAATCTTCAAGTGTGTGCTGGTGGTCATGGGCATCAACTTATCGAAGTACTTATTCAGCTCGAGTTGGAATTGCCTCTTTTCTTCACCTTAGTAAGTATGTTGAATGGGTTGGATTGCATGCGTGCGCACAATTACATGCATGTTGATGAATTCCCTGCATGTGATCAACCACACTGCTCACCATGTCTGCTCTGTGTTAGCTGTTGGGATGGATCTTTAACTTGTGAGGGTGCAGTTTCATCCGTCAGCACATGTTGCACCCATTACTATTCTCGATCCTGCTGCAACTCATTCGTCTGTATGTGCAGCTTCATGTTCTTCCTGAGTTATTTCCTCAGCACATGCAACTCCTTCTTTGTTACATCTTATTCCTTCGCACGATCTTCATTTCACGTCATCACTCCATAGTCAGAGTCTCCAAAGTTTCTTTCATCATCAATGGACCTACTTGAGCTTGCAACCTTGTTCCGCCTTCGTGTTGTCAAAAACCCTCCTATTGTATTTGGTATGTTGTCTTCAGCTGATTTTCATGATGCTTATCGTTGTGATGCTTCCACTTGATGTCCTTGTCTACGAACAATGTGATGTCTTCGTGAGTAGGCAAGCTCATAGACACTTGATCAACTACATCCCCAAGCGTGCTCTGAACAATGTCCTCGTCTCTCCTCTCTTGGAAATCATTGTACCTGTACTGCTAAGAGGCAGATGAATAATTTTGATACCTGGAGACATGGAAAGACTCAGAGCAAGCAATCTGTCAGTCAAAAATCAAAATGAACATGAGAACTGACTTGCAACATGCTAGGTGAATGATCATGAAGGTTGCGCAATTTCGGCTGGGAGGTTGGGAGACTGACTGTGAAGACTACTCAAGGCACAGTTTAGGCTACTGGGAGACTCGTTGATTGCTGGAACCATGCAATGCACAGTTCATTTAGGCTGATGACTGTTGGGATTGAACAATGCACAATTATAGCTGGGAAGGACTGTTGGCCTAGGAACAGATCTGCACAAATTCCTGGGCGAAACAACAACTCTCCTCCATTATGTGCAAAATAATCCTGGAGGCTAGTGCCGAGTAGGAATGTGAAAATCTAGAGAGGTAGATGAGCCTTCCTTTCCCAGATTGCGCAATGCAGCCTTGGTGAAGGTAGAGCGTGGGCCAAGGTTGGCCTGATTCGGCAACGGGTGACTGAAAGCAAGTAAGTCAGTGAATGCATGGCAACACTAAGTCATAGAAGAAGTGATTAACAATGCATGAAAAAACATGAATGAAAGATTCAACAAACAAATCAACATGCATGTGGGTGAGGTAGTTTGTTGGTTGGGTGAATGCCCGTGCAAAACAGCTTTATGCATGCAACAATAGTAAGATAGCAATGAAAACGGAAATAGAGCTCGGACAAGCTATTATATATGTAAATGACAACAAGTGTTCAAAGAAATCAAGAAAACATTACTCCTACAAGTGAAAACACAAAAAGCGACATAAATGTAGCACAAGGCACGAGAAGCAAGATTAACTAAAAAAAACTGATTTGAATGTGTCGACTGCTCCTAGATGTGATGTGGGATGTCAGAGCTGCAAGTTTGATGTGAGGAATGAGCTCTGAAACATCCAGTTGATGATTTTTTATAACATTGAGGTTGTGATGTACATGCCAAGAATCTAGGGGAAGTGACACTTGGTGGGAGGTTTTAGAAATTCTCCTTGCATGTAACCTCCAACTACTAAACATAGATCCCTAAAACAAGGGATTCCTTTGCATGATGCCTTGGGAGAAGCAATCCATGATTACAAGTCTATTTTTCTTAGTCCCGGAGGGAACCGGTCAACTCAGTTACACATGCAAGAGATTGCTTGACTGCTGGAGAAAAATATGTATTTATGGGTGGGAGATGGGCTGGCTTCCCAAGATATTTTCTTATTTTTTGGGTAAAGAAGTTGACTACTGCTGAGATTTGTGCAAATCCTGGGCTGAACAACCTGCTGCTGGGAAAAATTTTGCAAATCCTGGGCTGAATAGCCGGGTGCTAGGAAAATTTGCTCAAATCCTGTTGGGAGGGTTGGCTGGAAGGATTGCACAATCCTGGAGCCCAGCAAGCTGTCAGAGAGGATCGCGCAATTCCTAGAGGGAACGTTGGTTTCCCTCTAGAAATGCACAATTTTAAAGGTGAAGCTTCTCATCCTACAGCTGGACCAAGTCTAGGTGAGCATCCTGTGAGGGGAATGGATCAACTGTGATTGACAGGTTGCCTTCATGCGAGGAAAACACTTGAAGCTTGAGTACTTGATGAAGCAAGACAAAGTGCTATGTAAGTTTGGTAGGGATGCTTCAAAACAGGCTAAGAAAAGATTTTGGAGGGTGGTTGTAGATGCTACAACACTTGGTGACACACTAGTAGAACTCCAAATCTATGAATGGACCTTTTTCATGAAAACCAAGTCTAACACCTTCAGAAGGATTGTTCAACTCTCAACACATCTTGGATTCCCACTAGATTGATTGTAAGATGTAACATCTGCTAGACTCTTGGTCAATTGACACACATTCCAAGCCAAGGGAACATAGTTGTTTCGATTGGGTTTGAGGGGTATATAGGTGCACAAGTAGTATAGTCGTCATAGTCTTAGTTTCATCTCTTGTGTTGATCCACTGCCATCAAGCCTAGATAATACCCCGATGGAGTCACATAGGAAAACAAAGCATGCCACCGCTGCCAGCGAGCCTGGTCAGTACCCCGTCGAAGTTACTTGCATCACCTCCCTATGCAGGAAGCCTTTCTCTTCTTTTGCCTTATTCATTTTTCATTTTTCATTTTTTTTTTACTTTTCATTTTTTTCATTTTCACTATGCATAACACTTATTCATTCAGAGGTGGAAGAGGGATCCTGAATTATTAAGAGCAGAAGGGGTTGTTCCAACAAAGAAGTAGTTTATTATATCTCTGACATTCCTATTAAGGTTTCCCCCCTCACCTTACTCTACTTGACTAAGCTGACAAGGGTTAACCCAAAAAAATCGATTAGAGAAGGTGAAACTAGTTAGTGTGCAACCATTGTGTTTACACCAAGGTTCACTTTGAACAGTACATATTTTCCTTCGACGTATCATGGACTAAAAGTAACAAGCTCATCATACAGAGGCAAGATAATAACCAAGTAGTGTTAGTTGTACAAGCCCTCTTGTACTTTACCAAGCTCGCTTCAAGAGTCATACATGGTTTCATGCAAAATTGACCTAAGAACGAAACAAGCGAATGAACTAACAATCAAAAAGGCAAAGCAAGAGCAGAAGCAAAAATGAAAGCAAAGCAAGTAAATGAACAAAAAAACAAGTAAACAAAGCACGTAAGCAAACAAGCATGCAAGAAAACAACTGAAAGCAAACACTACTCCTACTCCTACACTAATGGTACATGGGCCTGATCACGTGAAGTGATACTTCCAATGCAGCCATCAGCGCATTGGTAGACCAATGTTGGTGAAGGCTCGGTCCGTGAGCAACCCAGTTGTGTGAACCAGCAAGAAAGAACAATATAACAATGAAGACAACCACACTTCATGATTCAAAGTGCCCACGAGACATAAGTGAGTGCATGTGCATGACGCGAAGTCCATGGAATTATCATGGTGATGTGTGACACTACATGCAACTTTCAATCATAAGCACACTCTTGACTATGACATGCAAGCAAATGAAAGAAACATAGATAACTTGCATCATGCATGATTGCTTGCAATTTTAGACTCCTCCAATGCATGAGCAATGGGATCGTGTAGTTCGAGTGGACGAAGTAAAATCTAAGTGTTGGATTGATCTTGAGTGCATACAAATGAGTGATGAGGAGCCTTGAGAGTTTGAACAATTTCCTCATCAGAAGCAAAACCAATCTCAAGACAACGAGGGCCTGACATAACCATCAACTCGGCCTGAAGTGCCTTGACGGTCTATGGGGTTTTGACTTCATTCATAGATTGATCTTTGTAGACCAGTGGATTAGACAGATTAACAATGAGTGAATCAACATTGTGATCGGATGATGAGGTGAAGAGATCACGACAACCAAGATCATAAAATTCAGGATGTTGGTTGACATCCTCATGGTTGGATGAATCACATAGAGGAGTAGATGAAAAGGGAACAAATCCATCCTCTGTGTTTATGGAAAATACAGATGAAGGATCAAGTGGATTTTCAATGAGTAACTTATCCTCTCCATTGTCGAATGATGGACTAACATCCGGTGAGTATCCCGAGTGATCAATAATGGGTGCACTCGTGGATGAAGATACACATGCAAAATCATGGATGGCAGGTTCACCAAAGAGGTTAGGAAATAACGAAGGGGAATCAAACAGAAAGGAGTCATCCTTCGTCGAATGTTCAGGCTCAAGCTCCCACTCATACTCTTCATGAATGATAGTGCATGTTGGTTGTGCAACACCGACTCCATCAGTGGGTTGTTCCTCACTCACAACAAGTGGAGAGTCTGGAATGGATGAACACAAGCCAGTGTCATCTGGAGGAACACCTGAGTGCAAAGATGAAGGTCGAAGAAAATAATGCATATGAGAACTCGAAGGAATTACAACCAAATCTCCATAAAATCAAGTGAACTGATGTTGGGAGAGTGTAAAGGATTAAAAGGTGTGTGAGCATGACCCTCAAAATCACTGGGCAATGATGGAGTTGTTGAATGAGAGGGAGACAGATAGTCAATTGAGACAGTGCCCACTCCCACATGATATTTCACAATTCCATCAATGAAGAATATTGAATGAGGCTTGATTTTAAGCTTCCTCTTGGGACCGACAGATTTCTTAAGGCAATACTCGAACCGGTCCCAAAGATAAGCAAATTTAATCTGGCTCTTTAGAGCTTGAAACTACAAGTCATGTAAGCGCTACCGAAAATCAATAATGGATTCATGCGAAGCCCTTAGTTGTTGTAACAGTTTTCGGTCAAGATAGTTTGGATAAAAATGATAGAACATGTCTTCAATGAGATCACAGAAGTGCTCAAATGAGTGCATGGTTTTAGCCGATAGGCTGAGCACCCAACAAAATGGAGATTTTCGAAGTGTGTATGCAAGAAGCAAACTGACCTGTTCGTCAAAAAACTCCTCTTCCTCTTAAATCATGAAAAGAAAGTTATATAAGTGCTTAGGCCAGGCCGCTTCGCCTTCACCATCATATTTGTGAGCGGGAAAGAGATCGAAAAGCTTCCCCGAGATGGAGACATCTTCATGATTTAAAAAACACCTCGAGGGAAGAAGAGTGCAAGACTCCATGAAAGATATGGAAAGGTTCATAACTATATGAGAGGACGCAGCTTGTCATCAGGCCCTCCTTCTAGCGCCAAAAATGTTGATGGTGTTGGACCTACCAACATGTCAACGGGATCTCCCCAGTAAGAAGTCCCAATTAGACCTCAAACCTTTTGTTGTAGGAGTCCCAACAATGGGTCGTAAGGTAATGCCTTGACCACGATGTCACACAGAGGCAAGTAAGATAACTCTGCCAGTAGCAAGGGTGTGACTGATGCATAGAGTCAACGAATGTGTACGACAGATTACAACACTTCAAAGGGAGAGGAAGGTGAAGGTGAGTTCCAAATTGAAAGGGATCAGTCCCAACTCGGCTAGGAAAACACCACAGAAAGGACATGCACAACTTCCAGTGGAGCTGTCCACTCGGGTGCAACAATCACAACATACAGGGTAAGATAACATGAACAACACTCACGGATCAGTCTGAGACAAGTGTGACGGTTGATATAGCAAGATTCATGAGAAAGGTTTGTGTAATGTCCCGCAGAGCAGTCGACATGGACAGTGATAGCATTAATAACATATGCAACACATTAACAACAAGACTCATATAATTTCATACAAATCAATTCACACACAAGTACATAAGTTAAACAACATATATCATTAAGGAAACCAGAACAGTCCAACAACATATGCATGAAAATGTGTTGGCTCGAGATATATCAACTACATTAATATAATTATATTATAATATTAATATTAAACATTTTTATTATATGTTAAACATAATATTAATATTAAACATTTTTATTTATTTTTATTTTTAATATAAGTTTTTTTTATTTAATAACATATATGTTAATTTTTAATATGATATATGCCTATCCGCGTATATCAACTACATTTATTAATGTGGTTGTGCTAGTTATAAGTTACATAGAAGTAAAAACTTTAAAATTGAATTGATGTGGGCACACTTCGAATTGAAGATTCATAAAGAGATATTCTGATCACGCTCGGAAACCCATCCAAAACTTTTGAATGTGCAGAATTTTATACCAGGATACATTATTTCAACATTCCAAACAACTTTTTACAACAGTTTCTCCAAAACTTCGCACTTACAATTTGGATATTTTACTTTGTGCCGACCACTGAAGCCCATATTGAACACAAGATGTTTTAGAGTGTACCTGACAAGAAGAGACCACAAAATATTTTAACCCTAATTTCTTATATGCCTTACTATGACATCTACTTTGAACAAGGCCACTAAAATGTTGTCTAGACAATGTCGGCATTGCAATATCCTCTAGATATATTAATTTCATTAAAAATTCAAGTATTTCAATTGCAATTAGAAATATTTGTTCCTTGTAGAACCATGGGAATTATTTCTTATAATTGATTAACAATAAGCTTCACAGAAAAAGCATATGCCTTGGATATTGATGTTTTAATAAGTTAGCGGAGATGGCCATCATTTCATAGAAATGAAACAAGAAGTTAAGTATGGAGCCTTCTAATAAAAATTTGGAAACCACAAGTCTGACCTTAAAATTTTTAACTGACTGTTGTTCAAATTAACACACTTTTGGTTTTTGAGATTTATGCCACTTTTTGTCAGGAACACCAGACGATTTTAAGGCGCATTCATTCATCCCAGTCAACATATTCAACCAATCCTCCCGAGAAAATCAATGTGGAGGAAGAGGCTAGTAGCCTCTGAGCAAGAGCCTCTGTGTCAGGACTTCATATGTCTTTCTGCCTCTTTTTATTTTTGTTAGTATTTTTTTTCTATTTAAAGGTGACTCATAACATTAGCGTTCATTGTACTGAATTGTAACTCATAATATTGGTCTTCAATCTAATGGCAGAAGTTATTTCAATCGTCCAACACCAAAATCAATGTCCCACAATAACCCAGGTGGCATAGGAGGGAGTTCTTATCAGAGGGAATGCCTTACGACATAAATATGTATTAATTCAAAAATAATACTACATTATTTATAAATTTTAAACAAGTGTAATTTAATTTATAGACAAAATAGCTTTTTCAATCAAATTGTGTAATATAATTTCAAGTTAGAATGTGTTTTATTGTTGTTTAAAATACATTTTGAATGCATAAATAGATTTACACCTTATAAAACCCGTGAGGGACAACAACTGATAGCTTAAACAACTTAAACTCAATATTTAAAGAATCTTGACATTTTGGTTAAAATTAACTAGAAAAAAAATGTCTTGAGAAAAACTTTTTGTGTATAAATTAAACTACACCTTTAAAGATAGAAATTATCTAATTTATAAAAATTATTCACCTTAATAACAACATTGAATTATTTATAGCAATTATTAAATACTAATGGAATTGCTTCCCTTCCATTTAACATTCTATGATAAATGATATATAAACAAGTTCAATCAATTTTGCACTTAGTCACATAAATGGACTAAGTCCCAATTGTCTAGAATGACTAGATATTTCAATTTTTTTAAATATGATAGAATAGGAAAATATTTTTTCACTTATTTTTTTTAACAAATAATTCTTAATCTCAAAATCCCATTCCCAACCACACTTCTTTTCATATAAACTTGAACTATTCCCGAAGAGATTTGGACCAAATTTAAATCATGAAAACTATACTCCACATAAACCAACCGATATACATTTCTTGGATTTGCCCCCACAAAATTATTTTCCCCAAAGCAAAAAAACAATTAGGCATTCCGACTGGTATAGCAACCAAAACAAATACTTTTTAAACTATCATACTAATCTTTAAAAAAAAAAATACTATACATCCATCCTGTGACGCTTCTAATTTATATATAACCTGCCAGTGCAACTGGACGATTCGGCTTTGAAGGTCGCTTTCAGGTCCACCCTTTAAAATGGCTAACAATTTGGCGTTAAAGGTCGCTTTCAGTTCGACCATTTAAAATGGCTAATAACTAGACATTTAAGGTATTTGAAACCTCCAATGGGATGGTGTTTTGTTCAAGCATAAAATTCGTTCAGCTTATGCATCCCAATGGATTTAAATGACTCGGCGTTTTACTGTCATCGTCTTATAAAACAACGTTTCCTAAGATAATAAACGAAAAAAACGATAATACTGATAGGCATTTGCTTGACGGTCAGCTCGGCTCCAGAACGCAGCAATATATAAGAGGAACCAAACAGCAGTAACCTCTGCTTTGGTGTTTGACCCTGAACGAGAATTCAACAAGATCTGAAAGGACACATTGTGACGGTGAAATATGATGACACCCCCTCCACAAGAGTACCATCAAAGAAGCCTACATTAACAAATAGAGGAGTAGGAGGAAAATCTTATATTGATGGTGTGTTTTCCAACCGAGTGACTCTGCCCGCTTCCTATTCCACATATTTACATATACATAATGGTTCATCGTGACTGAATCAAATTATATGACAGCGACGCCATTTTTTATTTCAAAGGGTTTAGTCTTTGTACGTTGACAGGTCCGGAAAAATGGCTGGTTGCGACGCGATAAGGGTTTATGTTTTCCTGCATTGACAATATCGGATTGGGTGCGTGTCAGATCAATTTTTGGAAGTAAAAATCTTTTTTTTGAATGGTGGAGAAACCAAATTGGAATAGTCTCAAATCATATGCAGTAGCGTAAATTTTATTTTAATTTTAAATCAATTTGATTCTCAGTCAAATGAAAAGTTATTTTATTTTTTAAATAAATCAAACTTGACTTTGAATAAATAAAATCAGATCTACGAAGTTGAAAGTTTGTAATAATTCTAATCAAATATCCATCAATAGGATTGCAACATCTTTACATCAACAACACATTGCAATGGTTAGTGACCTAATGTTATAAAACCAAATCACATTTGGCAACGGAATTGACACTGATATGTAACACTCTAATTTCTATGTATAAATTATCGGATATTGAGGATAATATAAGAATATTAGAGCATTTCTATATTTTTTTAACAATTTTTTTTAAGTGATATAAAAATATTTAAATATTATTTTTTAAAGAAGTTAAGGGATAAACTATCAAACTTCAAAGAAATGATAGTTTATAAATGGTTTAGAAAATTTAAAGGATAATTTATAAAAGATTTGGATGGAATTATATAAAAATAATGGAATTAAAATATTTTTATTCATTAAATTTAATATTTTATTCATTAAAAATGGTAAATTACATGTTAACTAATCTTTCGGGATTTATATATAAATAGGATGGTTTTAGCTAGGACATTGATTAGTTGTTTTTCATATTTCTAGCTATGGAGACAGAATTGTCTCCCTCTAATTATTTTATATAAATACCATTTTTCTGAAATACATCACAGAATACCATTTGCATTTATCTTGAAGTAATCCAGACCTGTTTCATAATGGTATCAGAGCGTAACGTTTGAAAAGCACTGAAGTCATTGTGCCTAGTTGTGTCTAGTTCAAACTTCATTGATGTGGACAAGTTCCTGCTGTGGTTGAGGTGGACGACGTGAGGTGGGCACATAGTATTAAAAACTGGCCGGTTTGAACCGTAAATAATTCAAATTGGTTGATTCATTAGCCTAGACCATCAAACCGGTTGAAACTCACTGATTTTTTGGTCTAACCGGACATAAACCAACTGATTCCATCATAAACCAGCCAATTTATTGCGAGGCTAGCTACAGACCCCACAAAATGCATTTTTGTGAGTTTTGAAGTTTTTTTGAGGGAAATTTGGGGTTGTTTTCCTTCAAAAATAGCCCATCCAAGAAAAGCATGCCTACCCTCTGATTTGCCTGACACATCTCAACGCTAGCCATGTTGGAAATTAATGGTAATGTTAAATTCTCAAAGTAAAATGATTTCTTCAATTTGTAATATTACCATGAAATGACTCGGGACGTTTGAGAGTGGTTTCAACCTCATTGGATTTCATATGGAGAAACTACATTTTTTTATTTCACTCAAAATTCAGCAGACTTAATGGTTTTTAAGGTTTCATGGTCTGGGGGTTTGTAATGTTTCCATTTGATTCAATTATGCATGAGGGTATGAGATTGGCATTTGATCAAGATCATGAAACCCTTTAAGAACGTTGATGGTGGTGCCATTGATTGTTGAACTTTTTTTATGTTGGTGGTATTGATTGTTGAACTCCTCTACCATGGCCTTAACAAGAATGTACCCTTCACTCAAAGGAAAACAACTGGTTAGGCGTGCTAATTTTTTTCTACCACATTATAAGGTTGAGGAGATGAACCCTTCACTCAAGCCAAAATCATTGGTTAGCCATGTTAAACCTTTTCAATTCCTATCATGTTATAAGGTTGAGAAATCCAAGTCTAAAGACTTTGAGATAGATGATGTTTATGTATCTTTGGTTGATGATCCCATTTCTAGTAGCGCTAAATTAATGATGAGTTTCATGAGTGACCATGTTTATCAATGATTTGTAGTTTTGATGTTTTCTTTTGCTACTACTACTACTACTAAATTTGTAGAGGAGTTTTAGGAGACCTCAACCTCTGAGCCATATTATTTATCTAGCTCATGTTGATTATCCCTTTTCTAGTAGTGGTGATGAGTTTGATCATGATGAGGAGTGATCATGTTGTTGATCATTAATATGTAGACTTGTAGTAGGTCAGTGGACCCATAGCTTAGAGTATTTTTTTGGACTGTAGAGGTGATTTAGAGCCTCATTGATTATGTATTTTGTTGCTAATATGTATTGCACTTGGTGCCATTTGGATATATTCACCTTTTTATGGTATACAAATGATCAAACCTTGCATATTTTGTCTTTATTGGTTTGGAATCATCGTTTTAAATCTTAAAAATATTTTTTTATTATTAAAAACTAATTATTTCATGTATTTTTTAAAAAATTGATTCGTTAAGCTCTGATCAATCATGGTTTGACCGATTCCAGTTTGAAACCCGGTTTATTATGTAGACTGGTTCGGTCACCCGTTCCGGTTTTAAAAACTATCGTGGATGAGTTGCAAATTTGGTGATCTGATTTGGCAGAGTTGGTGTCGACTTAGTGGAGTTAGCACATAGGTACCTAGCAGAGATGGTACATAGGACCATGTCTTTTTGACTATGCGTGTTGGTTTTGGAAACCATCCTCGACATCACTTCTCTTGGTATTCGAAATTGAGGAGTGTGCATGCCCTCGAATTGAGTGAGCATCGTTGATCTCATGTTTAATAAAACTACCTATGGGACCACTCACCTTATTAACATATGGCAAGCCATGTGCCATCGATTATCATCAAATGTGGAAGGGGTCATCTCGACCATTGTTTTCGATCAAACGTTACGCATCATACAGGACCGTCGCACAAATGCATGGCAAGGTTTATGTCGTCTCATACTGTGGATGAGTTGAAAGTCATCCTGCACCACCAATTTAGTTCGACCCTTATGTATGGGATCAATTGTTCATTGTGATTGATTGTAAGCTATTGTATTCATTGTCTGATGTAACATCAAACAAAGCTTGATTGTTGAATTCTAGTGTGTTTATTTCAATATGTTAACCATTTGTTGACTACGGTGAATGCTTACTATTTATAAAGCAAAGCAAAGACAATTATATTGGTTTGTAGTTTGATGATCTATAGTTCATTGAATAAAATTTATGCTTAGTTGAAACAGAGACTACCATAAAGGAAAGTTTGTTTATTTTCCATCAGAAGAATTTATGTATAGTTACATTTTATACTCCAAATTTGTATGTAAAAATGAATTCTTTGGTCTCCCTAGTTAGCATTGTCCTTTCTAGAAAGGAAAGTTATTAGGAGTGGTATAGAAAAATTAAAAATACGCTTACTTTTAATGATCTATGGGATGGATTTTGTGAAAGAAAAAATGACAATAAACTAGAGCCTCGAGATGAGGAAAAACAACTAGCAATCTCGGAGAGTGAGGATAAAAAGGCCTATGCCTTAATCTCTACTTTCGTCTCAGAAGAGGTAAGAAGATATATTATTGAAAGTAAAACAACATATGAAGAAATAACAAAGTTAAAAGAACTTTATGATACACATTCAAAATTGGAGATCATTTAATTACTACTGAATTTTTTTAATCTGGAGATGAAAGATAATGATCCATTGAACTTTCTTCTGAAATTAAAGCCATCAATTATGAAATAGAATCTACTGGTGTTAAGGTAAATATATAGATTTATGCCTTTATAAAAGCTCTCTACCTTCGTTATTCACACTACTTGGAATCTCTCTAAGCCAGTGGACAATTAGAACGCAGATTTTGACAAATTAGAAGGAAAAATTGCATAAAGCGAGAAGGATTTTGGCAAGAAATAACCCCTACCCAATTCTAATGTAGAAACTTTATGTCATGCTCAAAAAGATAAAAAACCTCAAGAAGAATCAACCAGAAATAATAAAGGTGGCATAGGTCGAGGTAGAAGGAATTATAGAGGCACTGGGGGCAAAAATAATCAAGGAGATAGACAACAAAATGATAAACAACAAAGAAATTTTATTGATAAAACAACTATCAAACGATTTAGATGTGATAAAGTTGGACATACTGTTGCTAATTGTAGGATTCACTGGGAGAAAATTGCTAAAAGGACAGAACAAATGAATGAAAAGAAAGATCAAGGACAATATTCTGAGAATGCACAATTATGTTGTTTCCCACTGTAATTTTAGCATGGATGATTTATTTATTACCTCTTTCTCTTAATAGCATGATATTTGGATCTTAGACACAGGAACCACTTGTCATATGACCTTTAAAAGAGATTTGTTTTTAAAAATTAGTGATAACATTGATGGAGTAGTGTATTTTTCTAATAAATATAAACACAAACCATCTAGGATCAAATATTCTCAATTAAAGATGTCAAGACTTGTAGATTATATTTTAAATGATGTTGTTTACATTCCACAATTTCAAAGGGATTTTTTGTCACGTATATAGATCAGGAATCAAGGACATTCAATACACATATTTGATGGGAAAGTGGAGATTCGAAGGGAAGTTGATAATGAGACCGTAATCACTGGTGTGGAAGAAGATAAACTCTTAAAGTTGAAAGGTATGTCATCCATTACATTGAATACTACTCATTTGGTCCAACAAAATGATACTATGTCTTCAAGTTTTTTATGGAATGCTCATTTTGGTCATATAAATTATGATAGTATAAGAATTATGAGACAACATGCAATTAAGGGGCTTCCAACAATTCCAAGAAAACTTACTCCATGTAATTCTTGTATTTTGGGTAAGCACATTAAACAACCTTTTCAAAGTTCTACTTCTAGAGCTTCAAGAAAATTAGGTCTCATACATTCAGATTTATGTGGACCTATGCCTATTGCAACTGCTAATGGTAATAAATATATGCTTACATCTATTGATGATTATATGTGTTGGGTTTATCTTCTTAAATAAAACTCACAGGTTTTTTATATGTTTAAAAAATTCCATCGTTTGATTACAAATGAAACTCAACTTAATACAAACACTCTAAGAACTTATAATGGTGGAGCATATACTTCACAAGCTTTTGAAATTTATTTGTAAGGGAATGGCATCAAACACCAAACCAAAATTCCTTATAATCCACAACAAAATGGTGTTGCTAAACGAATGAACATAACATTACTTAATATGGTAAGATCAATGATGTTCTTTAAAAATGTAAAGTTGATGTTTTGGGGAGAATAGATACTTTGTGGAGCTTATATCATAAATCATTGTCCATATTCTATTATCAACAATAAACCTCCATATGAAATGTGGTATAATCATATTCCTATTTTTCAACATTTTAGATTTTTTTGGTTCTCAGTGTTATGATTTAATTCATAAGTAGCAAAGAAACAATTTGAGTGAAAGAAACAAAAAATGTATATTTTTTGCATATTCTATGAATTCTAAAGCATACAAGTTGTATGGTGAAGAGAATAAGAAGTTTATTTTGTCAAGGGATGTATTTTTTCTTGAATATGATAAAGATACATCCACAGTTGATAGATAACTTAATCATTTAGAAAAAATTATATCTAATAAATTTTATTATGAATCCGATAATAATCTCCCACATCCTGAAGGGGAGATTCCCATTCTAGATCAGTCTCTGGATTTTCCTTCAATGAATTTTCCTCTCAATGATGATAATAGTTTTGTTGAAGAGAAATTGGCTAGTAGAAGTGTTTCTGTAGGGACATAAGGTACTTGCATTATAAAAGAGTCTACTCCACAAGATTAGAAACTTCCTCCACAAGATGAATAACCTCTATGAAGATCAACTTGTATTAGAAATGATGATTTTGAGACAAGAAGTTCTTCAGGTAACCATTCTCATGTTTCTAGGTATAATTTCTCTATTGATAGTGAGCCTACTTGTTTTCAAGAAGTTGTTAGTTGTAATGAATGGAAAATTGCAATGTAAAGGGAATATGATGCGCTTATTAAAAATGGAACTTGGGGGTTGGTGGATCCTCCTAATGGAATCAAATCCATTGGTTGAAAGTGGTTTTATAAAATCAAATATAAATATGATGGTTCATTTGACAAGTATAGGGCGAGATTTGTAGCAAAAGGATATGCACAAAAAGAAAGTATTGGTTACACAGAAAAGTTTGCTCCTACAACTAAATGGGGCAATATTAGAACCTTGTTTGCTATTGTTTCTCAAAAATGATGGGAAAATCATCATATGGATGTAAAACTTCTTTCTTAAATGGATGTTTGAAGTAATATGTCTACATGTTTCAACCAAAAGCTTTTTCTATCAAAGGTAGAGAACAAAATGTATGCAAGTTGATGAATTCCTTGTATGGTTTGAAACAAGCACCTTGTGCATGGTATGAGAAACTAATTGAACATCTTCTTAAGATGAATTATAGGCATTTTAACCTAAATGATGTAACTCTTTTTGTTAATAAGGTTGGAATATTAGTTGTATATCTGGTTGTCTATGTTGATGATTTAATGATTACAGGGAATAATGATGACTATATATCATCTATTAAGAAGGAATTGCAAAAGGTTTTTGATATGACAACTTTAGGTTTACTTCATTATTTTCTTGTAATTGACGTTGATCAAAAACCTCAACATATTTGTATTTATTGGAGGAAATATGTTGGAAAGTTATTGAAAAAATATGGAATGATGGATTGTATTCCTATTGCTACTCCAATGGAACAAAATCTGAAACTTACATCAAAAGTAGGCAAACCATTTGAGGATCCAACAAAGTAGAGGTAACTTGTTGGAAGTTTGATTTATCTTTCTACTACTCGTCCTTATATAAATTTTGCTATAGGGATATTTTCCAGATTTATGCATTAACCTTGTCAAGGGAATTGGGTTGGAGAAAAATGAATACTTAAATATTTAAAAGGAACTCAAACATATGGCATCAAATATTCGAAAGTTTCAGACTTCCATCTTACTGGTTATTCATATTCAATTTTTTATGGTGATAAGGAGCATGGAGTCTCAACCTCTGGCTATTTGATGAATCTTGGATCAAGAACTATCAGTTGGAGATCAAGAAAATAATTTGTTTCTGCTAATTCTACCATCGAAGAAGAATATGTTGCAACATCTCAAGCTACAAAAGAAATAATTTGGCTTCATAATATACTTGAAGATTTGCAAGAGAAACAAAAGGCTTCAACTCCTTTATTCGTTGACAATCCTTCTACAATTCAATTGGCCAAGAATCCAAAATATCATGAATGAACAAAACATATCAATATCAAGTATCAATTAATTTTACATCAAGTTGAGGCCAAAACAATTCATCTAACACATTGTCCTAATTCATAACAAATTGCATATATTCTTACCAAAGCATTAGGGTGTGAAAAGTTTGGAAATTTTAGATCTTTAATTGGCATGTTAGATGTCCCTTTGGATTAAGGGTGGAAATATTAACTAATCCTTCGAGATTTGTATATAGATATGATGGTCTTAGTTAGGACATTGATTAGTTGTTTCATGTATTTCTAGTTATGGAGACATAATTGTATCCCTCTGATTCTATTTGTATAAATACCATTTTTCTGATGAATAATACATCGGATAATACCATATGTTTTTATCATGAAGTTATTGAGGAATGTTTAACATTACAATTACATCTCAATCAGGAAAGAACTTTGATTTTTTTTAAGAAGTCAAGGTATTTTTTAAAGAACTCAGGGCATAAATTATTAGAAAATTTTAAGGAAATATATAAAACTAATGAAATTAAGATAATTTGATTCATTAAATTTAATATTTATTTATTTATTTAATGGTAAATTATAAATATGTCTCTATTATAAAATAACTATTTGAATAAGTAAATCAAATTGGGACTTGTAGGACATAAATTATATATGTTGTCGTTGCTACTCTTGAGGATTGTGTAGTAGTTCCTCTATAATCTTTACTTTTTTTTTATAGTAGCTCGTGAATATTTTTTGAATACTTCATTTTCCTCCTAGTAAAAAAATTGTAAAACATTATTTTTAGTATCTATCCATACTTCTCTAACATTTACAAGGAGTACTAATTTAAGGATTTTGATTCCAATCAATAATTGCTAAAAAAATTATAGTTAAATCAAAACCACTCAACATAATCTTCAAATTATTCTTTTCCTCCTTGGTTTATCTTATAGATCACATCTATAGAATTTCTATATCTACAATAATATATGTGTGTTTTATAAATGCTTGCTCCATATTCTCCTAAGTATTGATGTTATTTCCATCTAGAATCATAAACCAACATTATCATTTCTTTCTTCAAAGTACACAAGCATAGCCTAACCATTTGAGAATTGGTTTTATAATATATACCAATAAAATCATTGTTTCCTTCGAAGTACATGAGCATAGCCTTTTCATTTGAGCATTGGTTTTTTAATCATAAGTTATATAGGAAACTTCAAATTCAAAATAGGAATGCATAATGATTTTGTGTGATAAGTTCATTAAAGTGGGGGAGGAAAAAAGAGATTAATGTTTTGAATCATTGTTTCTTCCTCATAACCCTAGGTCATAACCCAACAACCATGGATCCCATGGTTTGAAATTTGACAATGAAAGTAAGTGTCGGAAAATTTGATGTTTTGAACCTAGTGATGGATATGGTTTCTAATATTAGCAAACACAAATTATTTGACATATTTAGACAATTTTACTCTAATGCACACTCTATGTCATGGTAAAGGGTGTAAAAATCATTTAAATTCATGGAAGATAAAATTCCTTAATAGACCTACAATCTACTTTAGGGTTAGGTATAAATTGTAATAGGAGAATAGGGAAGTCCACTTATACTAGGAAAGCCACTTGGGTTGATTTTTCAACGGAATTCATGAGTTTGCTGGGAAAATAACACCAAAGTATTCCTATATATCCAAGGGCCCTAAGGAATGATTTCATGCACATGTACTAATTCACTAAAGTTGAAACATTAAAAATCCTTTCATTATGCTTCTAGTAGGGGGTGCAATGCTAACCTTGAAATTCCCACACCTCTCAAATATAGGTGTGAAGGGTAGTCTTAGGAGACAACTACCCTATATAATATCCTAGTATGGAATCTATCAAAATGAATTGCATAAACCATCATAATCATAATCAATAAATTCATTATTAAGAGGAAAGTCACTATCTCATGATACACCTTTGTGAAAAAAAATTGGATACTTTGGGTACCATATCTACTCTCTTGATAGAGCCAAAAATGATTAAAGTGTTTCCAAATAGAGAGAAAATATATCCTTGGTGAATATAAATATTTTGCTACTTATTGTTACTCATGTTTGTTCAAATTTGGGCTTGTTGGGCATGTGTTGGTTTAGTGGTCGCTCTGGATTTTCTATAGGGTTGATGCAAATATCGATTCCAATATCATGTTTGTCCTTTAGTTTATAGTTGATCGTGCATTGATGGTTGTTTTTGAAACTCATCGCTAGCATATTCATTTATGATTATCTCAACACTTTACCCTGTTATTTTGGATTATGTGGTGGTATTCATTTTACGCTAGATGACAATGGTCATTGGCCTCCATATAGCTTTAGACATTTACTTGTTCATATAGTCTATGATATGGTTATGATGCTAATGGTTGGTGTGGTATTGACTTGCCCTCGTTGTGAGAGGAAACTTTTGAGCAATGACACTTATGGCTTTGAGTTTCTCTCAACCAAGTTTTTTCAGTTAAGGTGATTTGGGTGTGCACTATTGTTTCATTCCAATGTGAAGTATGGTATGTCGAGAAATTACGAGGATATATGCTACTGAAAATTTTCTCAGATCTTTGCTTCAAAAACCCTAGACTGAATTACACTGATCTTGTCTTGGTAATGTTTGAAATGGTTGAAAATTGTATTTTGACTCCTGCATTCTTGCATTGTAGTTATATTTTTATGTTTATTTGTTGAAGACTGGAATGTATGGTTTGTTGTGAATCTAAACTTGAACGCTATGTAATCTTATTTCATCAATGAATATGAAGTATTGTGGCTTACAAAAAAACAAAAAAATGAGTAAATATATATGCTAATAATTTATAAGAAATAATAATAATATAAAAAAAATACACAACAAAACATCAACCCAATAATAAATTCAACTTCAAAATTGCAAATTTTTATAACATCACTTGATTTCTCAAAAACCTTAACTTCAAATTTGAGGAGGTTTGATTTACAATTAAATATTATTTAAAAAAAAATTAATCAAATTTTGAATGTCAAAATAGATGCAGATTTGAGATTTGATTTATAATTAAATATTATTCTGAAAAAAATTAAAGATAATTGAACTTTGGATCAAAATAGATACATGTTTTAAAATTCCAAAAGATAAAGATAAACACACTCTCTAAAAATAAATCAATATAACCAAGATTCCAAAAGCTAAAGATAAATGTAGTCTCATAAAATCTATCGTTCAAGCAAAATGTAAATCAATATAAACTTGGTTAGATTGTGAAAATGAAAAAATGGAAAAACATTTGACTTTATGTCATATCTATTGAATGTTAAAATTTGAACACCCCAATATACAATTAAAAAAGAAACTCATCAATTGGAAAGTGAAAGAAAATGCAATCCCTTTCTAACTCTTTATTCACTTCGTTTAAGGAGACAACATTTTTGCTCAGAAAACTATGGAAATTTTAGTATGAATTTTGATAAAATCAAGAAGAAATTTTTGGAAATTTGGGTTAACTATCGAGCTTCAGCTTTTTGAGTGCCCCAAGAGTTTTTGATGGTGTTGAATCCATTTCCACCATCAAATAAAATTTAAAAACTCCATTAATGCACCCTTAAGAGACTCTATTCATTCTTTCTGCCACGTCATTTTGTTGAGGAGTTTTAGCTACAAAAAATTCTCTTTTTATGCCATGTTGTTCATTAAAATCAAAGAATTCATCTGATATGTGTTCTCCTCCTCTGTCAGATCTGAGAAATTTTATTTTTAGATCTAATTTATTTTCAAATAATACCTTGAATACTTTAAATTTATCAAATGATTCATCTTTCTGTTTCAATAAACCGATCCAGCACATTCTAGAAAAGTCATCAATGAATAAGATATAGCATTATTCTCCATGAGGTGACTTTTTCCTTACTGGCCCACACAAATCAGTATGTATAAGTTTAAGAGGTTTAGTTTCTTGTACTTCTTTGGCATTGAATTGAACTCTGGGTTTCTTACCTAATTGACATGACTTACATATGGTACTTTCTGGTATGGTGATGTAAGGTAGATAACGAACATCTTTGAACCTGCTTGATTTGCTTATTTGAGAGAAGATTAGATGTCCCAACATTTTGTTCCATAACCAATTTTATTCTTCCTTGCCTAGGTAACATTATTCTTGGCCACCTTTCAATATATACAGATTGCTTGGGGTTCTTGTTCCTTTTATTATGGTCTTTCCTGTGTCAAGTTCATGAACCACACATTCTTGTGATCAGAATACTACCTCATTTCCTTGTTCACGCATTTGGATAACACTCAACAAGTTATGCTTTAATCCATCAACATACACAACATTACCAGCTTTAACTTTTTCTTTTAGAAAAACAGAACCTTTACCCTTAATGACAGCAGGTGAGTCATTTCCAAAAGTGACATTCTTTTCTTTCTCTAAAGAATTGTATGAAATAAGTTTATCTTTATCACCTGTCATGTGTTTTGAGCATCCATTATCAGTGTAACATTGGTTTTGTTGTCCTTCTGCAAATGATGCTATGCCACAAATTTTAGACTGTAACTCCTTCCTTTTTCATACCTTAGAATTTGTTGTTATTTTCTCCTTTTGAGATGTTGGCTGTAATTTTCTCCTACATTCAGATTCTTCATGTCCAAAGTTATTGCAAAATGAGCATTAAATTTAATCTAAAAGAGGTGAGAATATATTATAAGTGTTCTTCTTAAATCCTGTCTCATTCCTTTGTTTTCTTTCCCAGATCCACAAATGAATAGAAAGTTGGATCTGTATTCGATCTCACCTGAATCGCCCCATCTATCCTCCTGAGGATAAGTTCAGTTCCAAACCCCGGTTCGAACAAACAGGAGGAGTACGCCATGCTATGACATGAGAAACATTGTCCATTAAAGGAGAAATTTATGTGATCATAGAATCTTCTAGTGTTTTTTACCTTTTGATTGGTGCTTTTGTTGTTTTCCATCCTTGGATTGGAGTGAACATGATTTACTTGTGGAATGCCTTTATTCTTTTGGTGAGTACTGAAGCTTTGCTCACTGATTTTTGTTGCATTACTGAAGCTTTGCTTACTGATTTTTGTTGCATTCATGAAGCTTTGTTGACTAGTTTTTACTGCATTTAGTGGCTAAAGACTTTTATGTTTGAGATGTTTCTCTAGTGTATCCAAGACCTGTCTTCATAAGTGAAGAGCATCGTACCTTGATAATTTCGTCTAAAGTTTCAAATCCTTTAGTAAATCTACGATTCAGAGTTTTTATTTTCTCAAGTTCCTTTCTTAGACTTACTACTTCTCATTATGCTTTTCCTTTTCTATGAGTTGATGCTTCAAACTATCCATGGCTACTTTTGTTTCTTCCAAGAAAATTTTGAGTTGAGTAATTTATTCAAAGAAATATTTTTCCTCTAAAGCATCCAAAAATTTATCATTAGAATCATTAGTATTTTTCTCAAAATCCATGAGTAATTTAAGATCTTGATAAGATTCACCTTCTTCACTATTTGATAAGTCATCACTATCTTCATGAGGATAATAAATTCTTCTATTGTCAAACTATCTCCTATTACCTTTTGCAGTATCCTTCCTTTTGTCATGGTTGTCTTTATGAGGACATTTAGTAGCACAGTGACCAAATCTACCACAAGAAGAACACTTGAAGGGAAACATACCTTTGAATCTTTTGATGCCCAGTTGAAGTTTCTTTACAAAGTTCACCTCATATTCTTCTGATATGTATCAATATTCCTTGCATTCGTCCTTTTCTTTTCCTTTTGTAGATGCTTTAAATGCAGCTTCTTTGACTTCTGAGGCACCTTCTTTCCTCATTTCAAAAGTAGTCAGGATCCCATGAAGTTGAACAATAGTAAGAGTCTGCAGATCTTGTTTTTCTTCAATGGTGGAAAGTTTTGAGTCTAATTTAGGAGTTAGAAATATTGAGATTTTCTCAACTAAAGTAGTTTCCTTTATATCTTCACCCATATTTTTCATGCGATTTACAATCTCATCTATACGTAGAAAGAAACTGGTAATATTTTCATCATTATGCATTATGAGAGTTTCATATTGAATTCTGAGAGTTTGGAGTTTGGCACTTTTTACCTTGGTATCGACCTCATAGCTTTGAATGATTCTATCCCATATTTCTTTTGTTGTGTTTAGCTACATAACTTCGACAAATTTTGATTCTATCAGACTTCCCAATAATGCATTGACAACTTTGGCATTGGTTTCATACGTCTTATTTTTCGCTGCATCCGTGGGAACTGTAGCTGGATATTGGTAACCTCCTTCCACAATTTCCGAAACATCTACTCCAAGAGACTAAAGATAGGATCTGGTTCTTGTCTTCCAATATATAAAATTATTTCCGTTGAAGAGTGTTGCTACGATAGATGTCGTTTCGTCTTGATTGCTCATCTTGGGAGGTATTCCTTCAAGTGATCAAGCTTCTTTTTAAGAATCTGGCTCTGATACTATTTGTTGGGAAAAATACTAAGAGGGGAGTGAATCAGCATTTTTAAAAACTCACAATAATAATTTTCTTTTCTGAAATGTATACGTGACTTGAGTTAACCCAACTAGCGTATATACACGACTGTTGTAAAAGAAACTAGTGTATGCTCATTAAACTTGTAAAACAATTAATTCTTTATCTATTAAACTTGAACCAGAATGTAAGTGATTTATCAGGCATTTGATAACTAGTAAATAGGTGTAATAAGAACAGAATAAAGTATCGCACATAAGTAACACACATGAACACCAAGATTTAAGGTGGAAACCCAATGTGGGAGAAAACCACCGTTGTTGTCTCTCAGCCTTCAAAACTTATTGATATCAAAAACTTCTTACATTCTTGTATTGGTGCAGACTTGTACCAGTATAGACACCCACCTACTGAAGGCTACAACCTTCACTCAATCTCCATTTCCTACTGGAAGGGAGCTCCAATCCCTTAATTTGATCTCTAGCTACTACTGGAAGGAAGCTTCGACTTCCTTACTGAAGCCTCCAACCCTCAACAACATCCATGGACCACGTTTCATAATTTTTCACAGTAGATCCAATATCAACACTTATGCTCAATCATCATTGTAATAAAATAATCAATCTTTGACATAAAAAATCATCCAATCACTGAAACTGAATCAACTGACACTTAATCAAAACTCAACCAATGAACTGGAACAGTCAGATCACTGTAACTAGTATACAAAACTGAATTCATAATATTGCATCAACACATAGAGTCAACTGCAACCCTGATCATTCAAATGCCAAAATGTATACACTACTTTTCTTAAGGAAACCCGCGTGCATATGCACTTTTATATAGAGAAACCCACGTACAGATCTTAATATACTGAAAATTTAAAACTTGTAATTCTAAATGAGACACAGAGTTGACCAGAGATCTAAAATATTATGTTAGCTCACATAACCCTATTACAGTCAACAACGTCAATAATCTTTTCAACCAATCAACATGTAAACAAATTCAACTTCATCATTCAATCAGTTCTACTTCAGACATTATCCCTCAACCCAGATCAACATGAGGACATCATTGACATATAGTAGAGAAACAACAACATTGATAAGTTTGATCAGTCATTTATGAACATAAACCCCTTACTTTATATACACGGCTTTAAAGAAGTGAACCCACATGTATACACTCTTTTCTCAAGACCAACCAGCATATAGATTTGCAAATTTTGACCTAAAATTGTGCAGCTCTTCAGAACTTCAGAAAGTCCCAGATCTTAAAAAACAGGCATCAGTACTGAGATCTAGTCAATATATGAACAGATCATACAACGAAAAATCATTTCAGGTCTCATAACACGGATCCGTTATTGTATTCATTGGTGCATAATTATTTCAGATCTATGTGACAATTATGGCCCTTATAATGCAAATATACTTCAGATTGAAGTATTCATCAACAATCCTTTCACTTGCACACTTAACACTTTGATCTTCACCTATTTATATAGTTTATTCCTTATCCAATACCACGAGTCAAAACTACACTAATGTCGGTGGTAATCTTTGGTGGGATCAATATCCGTTTTCGTGCTCATTACTATGGGCCAATACCATTGTAAAAGCCCCCGATATTTAGAATACCATGGTGCAAAAACCATATGCTACTTTGCTTCACTAAACTCACATGTATACATAACTTGGACTTGACGATCTGACGTGTACATTTTCAAATATTCACCTGTATCAAACCTCTGATTCTGGCCTATAAACCTTTGACACATCATTCTAGTATTATGTTCCGTCTTTCTTTCACCTCTGAACTAACCTTTGGATTCATTTCGTTACCATATACTTTTTCTGTTACAAGTGAGTTACCATCAAGGAAAACACATGCATCATAATACGAACAATAATGAATTGCATCATCCATCGCACTAAGGAGATGAGGAAACTTTCTTCACTATTTTAAATGTATTTCCAATGAAAATGTGAAAGCCATACTAGAAACATCTTCCATGTTTCTTGAGAAATCTACATTTATTTATAACTATACTAATCCCATTTCATTATTATTTAATCTAATTTAATAAACTATTATTAAACGATATTAAATTAATTAATTAGCATATATTTATTAACTAATTCTAATGGATCCTTATTCCATATTAAAGAGAATCATACCATACCTTAACGCCTTTCATCAATAATTAAAATATCAAGAAGACACAATATCATATAGAAAAGCCTATCATGCATACTATTAGAGAGAGGAGGGCCTTCCCTAACCACTTGAATGGGTATGCTTCCTCTATAAGAGGTATGCTTTCTCTATAGTGTCAAATTATATATTAAAAACATAGAAGTATACAAAATATAGAATGGATTATTTGTTCCATCCAAAATCCAATATGAAGGATATGTTTAATGTCTTAAGATGAAGTTGATATGTAAGATTTTAAAAGGATACTATAAAAAGATATTTAGTATTTTCCAAAAATAAAATATTTCAATGTTCATCTATGTAAAATATTTCAATATCGATTTTAAGTGAAGTATTTCAACATAGACTTTATATGTGTGAGTACATGTTTAAATAAAGAGAAAGACATAAAACATATGTGTAGTGTATTGCTAAATATAAAGTATATTGTGTGTATGAGAGAGGTGTATAATTCCTTTAATACTTAACATAAAATTGACATATAACATATTTAATAAACAAATTAATTTGTATACTAACTATAAATAAAATATAAAAATAATCATTATTTTAGAGTTATAATATATTAATTTCAAATAATAAAACATTCTTTAAAGGAAATAATCAACCAGTTCATGTTTTAAAGAATATTCACAGAAATGTATCATTAAATATTATTAGGAATCATAGAATGATTCATCATAACCTAATATAAACAGAATATATGAATAAATTACAAAATAAAAGTATTGTTTTAATATATCAAAAAGGAAGAATCATATATCTATTATCATAAAACAATAAGATGGAATAAATTAAAAACAATAAAAATACAAGCAACACATAAAGTCAAAATGTTAATAAATGAATATCATTTTGAAAAAAATACAATAAATATATATATACCCAGATAATTATTAAAATCCAATATAAAATATATTAATTGAATAATTAATAAATGTATATATATATGTTTTTTTAATTTTAATTAAAGTGGGTATTAATCTTTTTACTAATTACATAGGAGCACAATTAATATAGATTTATACTATTATAATTTTAGTTGATAAATGTTGATAGATATTAATCTATAATAAATATCAAAACACTTATTCCATGACACATTTCACATTACTCAGATTAAAAAAAATCATAAAAATGAACTAAAGTATAACACTATTTTAAATCTATTATTATTATTATTATTATTTTGTGACTAGGTTGACCCTAGGATTGTGTTAGGCTTTGTCAACCCTCGACACTTTATTCTCCTAAGGAAGCTACCACATTCAACCTCTCTACGAAAAATCTATTACTATTATTATTATTAACTATAAAAAATTAATTATGGAGATTCACCCTCATTTAGTTTTTCTTTGCTACGATACCATAAGGTCAATACCATGGCTTAACAGTACCACATGTCAAATATGACACATGTTGATATGACATTTTCTTTAATTAATTAATTTGAAATAAATTAATTAAAATGAAATAATTATCTTGGAGATAAATCTTAACATTTGATTTGTGAAAACTACTATGAATATTCTTATATTTTCCATAGAAATTAAATTTCTATCATTCACTTAATAATCACTGATAATTAAATTAAAAATTTATGAAACCTATTCTAATATAGACATTCCCAATTATAGATATGCATATTTAAATCTATTTTAAATTTAAAATAAATAAAAATCCATCAACATTAAATCTCTACTATTCACCTAATAATTATTACTAATTAAATTAACATTTTAAATCAACATAATTTGTTTAAATCTCTTTTAAATTCAAAAAATCAAATATTTTGAAATACAAAACTTTCTCTCAACTTTTCAACATAGCTATTTAAAAATGTCAATGGATTTTCTACGCACTATTTAAGAATGCCCATGGATTTTGTAACATCATTAGTCATAGAGGGACATATGTTATAATGATCAAAGCAAGATTATATGCATATTATGGGTCATGAATTGAGTATTTGTGAAATGATTGAATCTAGGTTTCTTGTCGTATAACCAAGGTTAAAAAAATGCATCAATAATTATTTAGACTGCATACAGATTGGCAAGATAAAATAATGCCAAATATATCAACTACGCGCAGATAAGCAAATTATATCAGTAATAATTTTGGAGATGAAGCACCTGACTTTCTATGAAAAAAAATTGAAGTGTTGATGTTAATTAGCTTTGGTTTAGATGATTAGAAGAAATTCCATTATCTTTTCCATCCAAATACAGTTCTAACATTTGACATACTATTACAATTTAGCATTTGACATACTAAATTCATATTGATTGTTTTTTATGATGACTTCAAATCTTATTATCTACCCTAACTTCAAATCTTATACATACTGAAATCCAAAAACATCCTTAATCTTTTTATAAAATATAAAAACATTTTCCAGAGAAAACGTAAATGTTTGATAGTTGTTTTCCCCTCTAAAATAAGCAGAAACAAATGCCCAATTCATCAGAACTATATTTTGATGGCATTGTTCAAATCCTACAATTCTGCAAAAACAATCCATGTGTGCTATTTCAGACCTACTAAATATCATGAAATAAGCTTCTTTCAAATATATACATAGTCGATCTGGAAAGTACATGAATGATTCACTATCCTATTGGCCATGCATCTACTTCAAATATAAAACATATTGAAAGAAGTCCCTGCATTACAGGGTTTGCCCTTGTCCATCCTTCCACTGTATTTAAGCCCCCAAAGATTCCTAGGAGTTTGGAGGATTTTATCTTGACAAAAAATTCCATATGTTCTTTGGCTAAAATCAAAGTCCTCAAATGAGATATATCTATATTCCAATTCTTTGACCTCTCTGCAATGAGCAAGAATGTACAAAATCAAGGACTTTAGAAAAGTTGTGTATTTTCAGTTGACAGCAATCCAACTCCCACATCAAACACTAATATATCATGAAGATCACCTAAAAGCTCCGAACCTGTCACAAAGTTCAACCATTTCTTGCTCTTCACAAATTCAAGACAAGGCCACAATACAAACCCAATTAAAACAGCGCTGATGCTGGTAGCCATGACTTTAAAAGAAGCAAATGCTACCACCAGAACCAGTAACAAAGAAGGTATTAGACAGAGGAGAATAACTCCAACAGTCCCAAGAGGAACTTCATAAGGCCGAGCAAGTCCTGGCTTCTTGATTCTTAACCATATAAAGGCAACAAACTTTGCAAACATACCAAAGCAATAGAGATAATTCTTAGATGCTACAATTTCTTGAAAACTCAATGAAATTCCAGAAGCAGAAAACATAATGGCCAGAAGAGGAGTTCCATATCTTGATCTGATAGCAAATAGAGCAGGAAGCATGCCTGATTGTCCCATGCCAAGACATTGAAAAGAATCGCTATTCATTTCAATTTAAAAAATTTACGTGGCACAGCCCACCCTCTCACATTTCATTTCAAGCGGGACTGTGAGTTTGAAATTTTGAGCGGGACTGCGAGTTTGAAATCTTGCACGTGGAGGTTTAGTTGAATGTGTGTAGGTGGACAATGCATTTTCATTAACTACATCCACTTGCATTAAGTACATCCAAGTGATTAAGTCGGAGCAGAGGAGCCTGTGAGAGCAGGAGCGGTGGTGGAGCCTAAGTCGGAGCGGAGGAGCCTGTCAGAGTGGGAGCGGTGGTGGAACCTAAGTCGGAGCGGAGGAGCCTGTAAGAGTGAGAACGATGGTGGAGCATGCCGTAGTCGAAGCTACGGAAACCGCCGGAAAATAAATCATGATGTATGGGCATGTATGTTACCATGCACGCACGGAATCAGAATCTGTTAGACAGAGAAATGATGCACACGGGTTGATAGCCAAAGCCGATGTCAGAACCTGTCTCCCAAGACTATCCTTAGAGTCTCTTAAGGATGCATTAATGAATCTATAGAGTTGGAAATAGGCGTAGCCCCCTTTTGTAGGTGCAAAAGTGACGCACTTCCTTTTCTTCACAGGTACGAAATTCAAGCTTCTTTCGTACTTTCTCCTCAATCTCTCATCCATCAACTCTATTGACACTTGCTTCTCTCTCTAGATTCTTACGTGACTTGTCCTTTTCTCTCTGGTATTTTCGAAGAGTTTTATGCATCCTATGCTTTGATACAATGACAAGAATTGAAAACTATGGTGCAGAGGATTTCTCTTCTCAATATTATAAATCAGTTAAATAAGATTTCACTGGGAACATCAACAATAAATGATGTAGTGAAACTGAACTAAACTGTACGAACTGAAACTAAACTGGGACACTTGGATGGATGGTTTTGACACATATCAAGTGGTTGGAATTAGATTCTCCAACATGTATTGTGCTTTCCCCCTCTTCCTTTCCAACAAATTGGTATTAGCTAAGGAGAAAGATCTTAAGAAAGGAGAAGTATCAGACTTCAAGGACGAGAGTCAAGTGACAACTTAGGAGAGGAGAAGATAACTATGACCTTTATTTTTATTTTTAAATTATGAGGGTTGATCATCTGACCCTGGGAGCTAGAGAGAGTGTGCTGGCATTGTACTTCAGAAGATAAATACACTGCGCTACCATCACATCAAAGAAGTAAGAGAAGCTGTGATATTTTGGTCCACACTTACACACCCTTAATTTTTTCCTGATGTCGCAACTCCTCTACATTGAAAGGTGAAACAGTGTAAATTAAAAAAATGGCCTAAAAGTTGCTTGAAAAAATTGTTACAAAGGAGTATTCCTTCTCGTATCTAAGTGGTAGATTAGATTAACTCTAACTTTGAGGCCATGCATTAAAAAGGTTGAAAGGTTTAAAAAAAAAATCATATGATAGACTTTTCAAATTTTAAAAAAAGTCTATTAAAAGGTTTATTTAAAGAAACCTCTTTTTCTATTAAAAATAAAAAAGGGTTTTATTTGAGCTAGAAAAAAGGGGGTTTTATTTATGGTTTTTTTTTTAATTATTTATCTAAGCTTTATAAAAAAATGACTAGGTTATTTAGAGTGTTATGATCTGTAAGAGGAGCACCATCACTAGAAACAGTTTTTAGCAATTGTGACTGGTATAAACTGCCACCATGATATTGAGAACAGAACAATGTGTCTATATATAATTTCTTTTTCTATTTTTTGAAGCATGATAGTGTTTTGGGTTCATAAAAATCCCTTTGTATGATAAGGAGACATGAATCTGGTGAAGTTTTTTCTTATGGGGGCACATATTGAAAACATTATTCTTTTTCGGAGGCGATATGAAGAGAAGACTAATGCAATAAGGAAAGAAGATATAAGACAATAGACATATGGCAATCATGGGTTGAAAAGTGAGACTGAAGCAAATCAAGAAGAGAAATCGAAAGGAAGAGCTAAGGTATTTTGAAGAGCTCATAGAGGTTCTCGATGCAACTAAAACATCTAAAAGGAAAGTAGATGAAGCAGAACAATTTGAGCATGAATGGATAGGGATGGATTTGGTAACACTTCCAAAATTTACTATTAATTTTTTAATTTTATTTTTGGATTGTCAAAATGCAAAATTTTCTTTGATGTAAAGAGTTGATTGAGTATCAGCCTAATAACCCATATAATGAAGTATATGATTCTTTAGTATTAGATCTTATAAACCAGACATTGAATAAGAATTTTGTGTGCAAGGTAGCAAAAGCTAGATCTTCCCAAGAAGCATGGAAGATGTTGGAAGCAAAATTTGGCACAAAGGAAAGTGACATGAGGCAACAAGTCGTGTCATAGTCTATTAAAGAACCAATATAGAAGTCAGTAGCAGGTCTACGAGTAAATGAGAAAGAATTTGGAAGGACAACAAAGGTTGTATAATCCTACTCAAATGTAGATGATGGTCACAAAGACTGTAAAAATGAAATCCATTATGCATACATTCATATGGATGAAGAAGCTGTAGAAAATATTGCAAAGAAAGAAGTTGAAGCCTCTGTGTGTGAAATCGAGAAAGATCATATTGATGCTCGAGAACTCCACTATAACATGGATGGTGAAGATGATGATGAATCCCACAATGATGAGACACATGTGGATGATGACTGTAAAGTGAGTTGTGAGTTGGTGAATCCAACAATAGACCTTGTTGATGATGACCACTCTGCATCATAGGTTGAGGCATTTAATTTTGAGAATGACAAATAAAATTTTTCATGTGAAGTAATGGTTTGCAGTGCTGAGAGTACATATCTCATGAATTGAGTAGCAACTAATGAATTTGTTGAAGTTAAAATTGTTAATGAGCATATGCATGCTAAGATATCCCATCATAGAGTGGATGAAAATTATGTTGACGACATTTATGGTCTCATTTTTGAAATAGGTACTGATTGTGGCAATATGGAAAGTGCCATGTTTGATGAAGAATTGAAGGTTGAAACTACCACTATATCAGCAAGTTATGAAGAAAAAGTTAGAATTTCTTGTAAAGAAATGTCTAAACAAGCAGCAATCGAGTTTAACATAGATAAAGCTATCAATAGAGCAGAAAGTGGTTTGGTGGATCCAACAATTGAAATTTTTTATGTTAACTTTGATGAAGAATTATTTACTAGTGATGAGTGGTTGCACATAATGCAAGAGAAATATCTCATTGATATGTTGTTATTTGGTGAGAGAAGCCCACTTGTGTTTGGAAGCCAAGTGGAACGCAACCTGTTTAGTAGTTGAGGTTGGTAAAAAAATGAAAAATTAAGATTATGATACAACGAATAAGGAAGAGACAGAGAAGACAGAAGAAGAAAATAAATCTCTCACTGCTAAGCATAATAAATATGTTTTTAACATTGATTTTGAGTGTGCAAGTAAACATGACAACATACCATTTACCGTTATAGATGAAAGGCAACCTGTTTAGTAGTTGAGGTTGGTAAAAAAAATGAAAAATTAAGATTATGATACAATGACTAAGGAAGAGACAGAGAAGACAGAAGAAGAAAATAAATCTCTCACTGTTAAGCATAATAAATATGTTTTTAACATTGATTTTGAGTGTGCAAGTAAACATGACAACATACCATTTACCGTTATAGATGAAAGAGAAGATGAATAAAAACATGTAGGAAAGGATATGGAAGTTTTTGGAGATGGATAAGAAATCATTGAAACAACCTTTCAACAATGGAGTCAATAAGATATCAAATTCTAGTACCAAAAAATATGGCAATTTAGGAATATGAAGTGCAAGAAGTTGAGCAAAGTTCACAATTTGAAGATGAAAAGATGTGGTAGTAGTCCATGAGTGTTTAAATATTTGAAGAGGAAGTTGTAAAAGACAAACTCAAAAGGCCAAATTTGTTTTTTGAAAGTAATATGAGAGAATTCAAAGAAACACTGTCGCAAGAGAAAGTGAAGAAATATGGAGCCTAAAATAAGAAAGTGCAGTTGAGAATGAAGCAATTTTGAGGGTATAGAATCTGGAAGAAACAAAAAAAGGAAATCCAACATTGTAAAAAAAAATTGAGTCACTGTAAGCCTAGCTCAGACTAAGACCAGTGTGCATGTTTAAGTTATGATGAGTCATGATTAAGTTTGATTCATATGTTTGTAATGTAGGGGGAGTTTTATAAATAGTAATTACTCCCATATGCATGCAATGCATAAAGTTTTAAGTTAAGTGAAAAAAGTTTAATTAATACTAAATGACACCAAACTAAAAAAAATTAACCAGCAATCACATACCTAAACAAAACATTAATTATAACTTAATGAGAGGAGAACCAAAGTCAAACTAATTGCAGGGGCCGTAGTTTAATTAGCCGAAGGAATTGTCTGAAAAGTTATGGAAATTCCGGTCATATTTATAGAAAATCAGGTAAGGATTTTTGCAAATCCAAGTTATAGTTATTAAAATTCAAAAATTTAGGTGTCCTAGACATTTTTGATGGTGCAGAATCCATTTCCACCATCAAAAACACGATTCAAACACTACCTCTTCAAGATTTTTTGAAATTTTTTTACCTAGATTCTGACTATTTTTTACGGTCCGGACAATTCCTTCGCTTCGGTAGATGACTCCCATTTCAGTGAACTCTCAGCAATAAACAGTACTAATTTTGTGGACTGTCGGGGAACAGTGAACCATTGAACCTGACAAGATCGGCGAACCACACCACAGACCAGCCACTCATCTATTAGCCTGTTTTATTCTTAGGGTACAGTGCACACATTCACACCGTCATGGTCATATCAGTTATTGTCATTTGCCTTTGGATCTTCGTCTCAAAATTTTAATGAACTTTGTTTTCTGCAAGTTTCCCAATATTGAAGAGCCTTTCTGGATTAGTTTTGCAATGAACAGCCAGATCCATTGTATCGTCAGACTCCCCTGCTTTAGCTATTTAGGAAAAAACTTTGCTCTCATACTCCCCTGCTTTAGCTATTTATTTTTGTTAGTATTTTTTTTCTATTTAAAGGTGACTTGTAACATTAGCGTTCATTGTACCGAATTATAACTCATAATATTGGTCTTCAATCCAATGGCAGAAGTTATTTCAATCATCCAACACCAACATCAATGTCCCATAATAACCCAGGTGGCATAGGAGGTAGTTCTTATGAGAGGGAGTGCCTTACGACATAAATATGTATTAATTCAAAAATAATACTATATTATTATAAATTTTAAAAAGTGTAATTTAATTTTATAAATGAATAGTTTTTTTAATCAAATGAGTAATATAATTTCAAGTTATAATGTGTTTTATTGTTGTTTAAAAAACATTTTGAATGCATAAATCGATGTACACCTTATAAAACCCTTGAGGGACATGAATTGATAGCTTAAACAACTTAAACTCGATTTTTAAAAATCTTGACATTTTGGTTAAAATTAACTAGAAAAAATGTTATCAAAAAAACTTTTTGTATATAAGTTAAATTACACCTTTAAAAATAAAAATTATCTACTTTATAAAAATTGTTCACCTTAATAACAACATTGAATTATTTATAGCAATTATTTAATGCTAATGGGATTGCTTCCCCTTCCATTTAACTTTCTATGATAAATAATATATAAACAAGTTCAATCCATTTTGCACTTAGTCACATAGGTTGACTAGGTTCCAATGGTCTAGAATCACTAGATATTTCAATTTTTTTAAATATGATAGAATAGAAAAAATTATTTATAAATAACTCTTAATCTCAAAATCCCATTCCCAACCACAGTCCTTTTCATATAAAATTGAACTATTCCCGAAAAGATTTGAACCAAATTTAAATCATGAAAACTATACTCCACATAAACCAACAAATATACATTTCTTACATTTCCCCACAAAATTATTTTCTACCAAATTTAAATCAGGAAAACTATACTCCACATAAACCAACAAATATACATTTCTTGGATTTCCCGCCACAAAATTATTTTCCACAAAGAAAAAAACACCAAAGAAGCCTACATTAACAGATAGAGGAGTAGGAGGAAAATCCTATATTGATGTTGTGGTTTCCGAGCGAGTGACTCTGCCCGCTTCTTACTCCACATATTTACATATACATAATGGTTCATCGCGACCGAATCAAATTATATGACAGCGAAGTCATTTTTTATTTCAAAGGGTTTAGTCTTTGTACGTTGACAGGTCCGGAAAAATGGCTGGCTGCGACGCGATAAGGGTTATGTTTTCCTACATTGACAATATCGGATTGGGTGCGTGTAAGATCAATTTTTGGAAGTAATTTTTTTTGAATCGCAGAAAAAGAAAATTGGAATAGTCTCAAATCATATTCAGCCACGTAAAATTTATTTTAATTTTTAAATCAATTTGATTTTCAACCAAAAAAAAATTATTTTATTTTTTAAATAAATCAAACTTGACTTTGAATAAAATAAAATCACATCTACGAAGTTGAAAGTTTGTAATAATTCTAATCAAATATCTACAAAGTTCAAAGATTGTAATAATTATAATGAAATATCCATCAATAGGATTGCAACATCTTTACATCAACAAGACATTGCAATGGTTAGTGACCTAATGTTATAAAACCAAATCACCTTTGGCAACGGAATTGACACTAGTATGGGATTGACAATGGTATGTAACATTGCAATTTCTGTGTATAAATGAGTATTTCCTTTATTTTTTTAACATTTTTTAACAATTTTGTTTACGGTGATTTAAAAAATATTTAAACATTATTTTTTAAGAAAATTTAGCAATAAACTATCAAACTTCAAAGAAATGATAGTTTATAAATGATTTAAGAAATGATAGTTTATAAATGATTTAGAAAATATAAAGGAATGAAATTTATAAAAGGTTTCATAAGGAATATAATAAAATAATGGAATTAAATATTTTTTATTCATTAAATTTAATATTTTATTAATTAAAATTTGGCAAATTACATGTTAATTAATTTTTTGGGATTTTTATATAGATGGGATGGTCTTAGTTAAGACATTGATTAGTTGTTTCTCATATTTCTAATTATGGAGATATAATTGTCCCCCTCTAATTATGTTTGTATAAATACAATTTTTCTGAAATACATCACGGGATACCATCTGCTTTTATCATGAAGTTCTCTAGCCCTATTTCACAATGGTATCAGAGCGCAAGGTTTGGAAAGCATCAAAGTCATTGTGTTTGGTTGTGTCTAGTTCGAACTCCATTGATGTGGACAAGTTCTTGTTGTGGTCGAGGTGGATGACGTGAGGTGGACACATAGTATTAAAAAACGACCCGTTTGAACCATAAACTAGACAAATCGGCTTATTCATTAGCCTAGACCATCAAACTGGTTGAAAAACCTGGTTATCTAAGTAGTCTCATCGATTTTTTGGTCTAACCGGCATAAACCGATCGATTCCATCATAAACCGGCCAATTTATTGCCATGCTAATAACTCCTCCAAGAAAAGCATGCCTACCCTCTCATTTGCCTGACACATTTCAACCCTAGCAATATTGGCAATTAATGGTAATGTTAAATTCTTAAAGTAAAAGGATAACTTAAATTTTTAATATTACCATGAAATGACTCAGGATGTTTGAAAGTGGTTTCGACCTCATTGGATTTCATATGGTGAAACTAGAATTTTAGATTTCACTCAAAATTCAATAGCTTTAATAGAATTCAAGATTTCATGGTTTGGAGGTTTGCAATGTTTCCATTTGATTCTATCATGCATGAGGGTATGAGATTGGCATTTGATCAAGAACATGAAGCCTTTTAAGAACCTTGATGTTGGTGGCTTCATTTAATTACTATTGAAGCTTTTTAATCTCAAGATGAAAGATAATGATCCATTGAAACATTCTTTTGAAATTAAAGACATAAATTATTAAATGGAATCTACTGGTGTTAAGGCCAATCTATAGCTTTCTGCCTTTATAAAAGCCCTCTATCTTGGGTATTCATGCTACTTGGAATCTCTCTAAGCTAGTGGACAGTTAAAAGAAATATTTTGACAAATTAGTAAAAAAGGTTGCATAAAGGGAGAAGGATTTTGGCAAGAAAGAAACCCTACCCAGATCTGATGTTGAAACTTTATGTCATGCTCAAAAATATCAAAAACCTCAAGAAGAATCAACCAAGAATAATAAAGGTGGCATAGGTCGGGGTAGAAGGAATTATAGAGGCATGAAGGGAAAAAATAATCAGGGAGATAGACAACAAAATGATAAACAACAAAGAAATTTTATTGATAAAACAACTATTAAATGCCTTAGATGTGGTAAGTTGGACATATTGTTGCTAATTGTAGGATTCCCTGGTAGAAAATTGTTGAAAGGAGAGAACAAATGAATGAAAAGAAAGATCAAGGGCAATCTTCTGAGAATGCACAATTATGTTGTTTCCCATTGTAATTTTATCATCGATGATTTATTTATTACCTTTTTTTCTTCATGGCATGATAGTTGGATCTTAGACACAGGAACCACTTATCATATGACCTTTAAAAGAGATTTGTTTGAAAAAATCAGTGATAACATTGATGGAGTAGTTTATTTTTCTAATAAATCTAAAATTAAACCATCTGGGATCAAATATTTTCGATTCAAGATGTTAGGACTTGTAGATTATATTTTAAATTATGTTGTTTACATTCCACAATTTCAAAGGAATTTGTTGTCACTTATACAGATCAGACAACGAGGACATTCAATACACATATTTGATGGCAAAGTGGAGATTCGAAGAGAAGTTGATAATAAGACCATAATGACTGGTGTAGAAGAAGATAAACTCTTAGATTTGAAAGGTATGCCATCCATTACATTGAATACTACTCATTCAGTCCAACAAAATGATACTATGTCTTCAAATTTTTTATGGAATGCTCGTTTTGGTCATATAAATTATGGTAGTATAAGAATTATAAGACAACAGGAAATTAAGCGGCTTCCAACAATTCCAAGAAAACTTACTTCATGTAATTCTTGTATTTTGGGTAAGCACATTAAACAGTATTTTCAAAGTTTTACTTCTAGAGCTTCAAGAAAATTAGGACTCATACATTCAGATTTATGTGGACCTATGCCTATTGCAACTGCTAATGGTAATAAATATATGCTGACATTTATTGATGATTATTCGAGGATGTGTTGGGTTTATCTTCTTAAATAAAACTCGCAGGTTTTTCATATGTTTAAAAAATTTCATTTCTTGATTACAAATGAAACTCAACTTAATACAAACACTCTAAGAACTTATAATGGTGGAGAATATACTTTACAAGCTTTTGAAAGTTATTTACAAGAGAATGACATCAAACACCAAACCACAATTCCTTATAATCCACAACAAAATGGTGTTGCAGAATGAATGAACATAACATTACTTGATATGGTAAGATCAATGATGTTCTTAAAAAAATGTAAAGTTGATGTTTTGGGGAGAAGCGATACATTGTGGAGCTTATATCATAAATTATTTTCCATATTCTATTATCAATAATAAAACTCCATATGAAATGTGGTATAATCATATTCCTATTTTTCAACTTTTTAGAGTTTTTTGGTTGTCATTGTTGTGCTTTAATTCATAAGTAGCAAAGAAAAAATTTGAGTGCAAGAAGCAAAAAATTTATATTTTTTGGATATTCTATGACTTCTAAAGCATACACGTTGTATGGTGAAGAGAATAAGAAGTTTATTTTGTCAAGGGATGTATTTTTTCTTGAATCTGATAAAGATACATCCACAGTTGATAGATAACTTAATCATTTAGAAAAATTTATACCTAGGAAATTTTATTTTGAATCCGATAATAATCTCCCACATCCTGAAGGGAGATTCCCATTCTAGATCAGTCTATGGATTTTCCTTGATTGAATTTTCCTCTCAATGATGATAATGGTTTTGTTCAAGAGAAATTGGATGGTAGAAGTGTTTCTGTAGGGACATAAGGTACTTGCATTCCAGAAGAGTCTACTCCATAAGATTAGAAACTTCCTCCACAAGATGAATAACCTCTATGAAGATCAACTTGTATATGAACATTTCCTAGAAAATATGATGGTTTTGAGACAAGCAATTCTTCAGGTAACCATTCTCATGTTTCTAGGTATAATTTCTCTATTGATAGTGAGCCTACTTGTTTTGAAGAAGGTGTTAGTTGTAATGAATGGAAAATTGCAATGCAAATGGAATATGATGTGCTTATTAAAAATGGCACTTGGGGGCTGGTTGATCCTCCTAATGGAATCAAACCCATTGGTTGAAAGTGGGTTTATAAAATCAAATATAAATATGATGATTCACTTGACAAGTATAGGGCAAGATTTGTAGTGAAAGGATATGCACAAAAATAAGGTATCGATTACACAGAAAAGTTTGCTCCTACAACTAAATGGGGTACTATTAGAACCTTGTTTGCTATTGTTGCTCAAAAACAATGGAAAATTCATCATATGGATGTAAAAACATCTTTCCTAAATGGATATTTGAAGGAAAATCTTTACATGTTTCAACCAGAAGGTTTTTCTATCAAAGGTAGAGAACAAAAGGTGTGTAAGTTGATGAATTCCTTGTATGGTTTGAAACAAGCACCTTGTGCATAGTATGAGAAACTAACCGAACATCTTATTAAGTTGAATTATAAGCAGTTTAACCTAAATTATGTAACTCTTTTTGTTAATAAGGTTGGAAGATTAGTTGTATATCTGGCTATCTATGTTGATGATTTAATGATTACAGGGAACAATGATGATTATATATCATCTATTAAGAAGGAATTGCAAAAGGTTTTTGATATGACAAATTTAGCTTTACTTTATTATTATCTTGTAATTGAAGTTGATCAAAAACCTCAACATATTTGAATTTCTCAGAGGAAATATGTTGGAAAGTTATTGAAAAAATATGGAATGATGGATTGTATTCCTATTGATACTCCAATGGAACAAAATCTGAAACTTACATCAAAAGGAGGAAAACCATTTGAAGATCCAACAAAGTACAAACAACTTGTTGGAAGCTTGATTTATCTTTGTACTACTCGTCCTTATATAAATTTTGCTATAGGAATCTTTTCCAAATTTATGCATTAACCTTGGGAAGGGAATTGGGTGGGAGAAAAATGAATACTTAAATATTTAAAAGGAACTCAAACATATGGCATCAAATATTCCAAAGTTTCAGACTTCCATCTTATTGGTTATTCACATTCAAATTTTGATGGTGATAAGGAGCATAGAATCTCAACCTCAAGTTATTTGATGAATCTTGTATCAACAACTATCAGTTGGAGATCAAGAAAATAATTTCTTCCTACTGATTCTACCATCGAAGCAGAATATGTTGCAACATCTTAGGCTACAAAAGAAATAATTTGGCTCCGCGAAATACTTGAAGATTTGCAAGAGAAACGAAAGGCTTCAACTCCTTTATTCGTTGACAATCCTTCTGAAATTCAATTGGCCAAGAATCCAAAATAATCATGATCGAACCAAACATATCAAAATAAAGTATCATTTAATTTTACATGAATTTGAGGCCAAAACAATTCATCTAACACATTGTCCTAATTCATAACAAATTTCATATATTCTTACCAAAACATTAGGGTGTGAAAAGTTTGAAAATTTTAGATCTTTAATTGACATGTTAGATGTCCCTTTGGAATAAGGGTGGAAATATTAACTAATCCTTCGGGATTTGTATATATATATGATGGTCTTGGTTAGGACATTGATTAGTTGTTTCATGTATTTCTAGTTATGGAGACATAATTGTATCCCTCTGATTCTGTTTGTATAAATACCATTCTTCTGATGAATAATACATCGAATAATACCATATGTTTTTATCATGAAGTTATTGAGGAATGTTTAACATTACGATTACATCTCAATCAGGAAAGAACTTTGATTTTTTTTAAGAAGTCAAGGTACTTTTTAAAGAAGTGACGGCATAAATTATTAGAAAATTTTAAGGAAGTGTATAAAACTAATGAAATTAAAAATAATTTTATTCATTAAAATTTAATATTTTATTATTTAATTTTAATGGTAAATATAAATATATCTCTATTGTTAAATAAATTTTTGAACAAGTAAATCAAATTGAGGCTTGTAGGACATAAATTGGTACATGTTGCTGTTGCTGCTCTTGAGGATTGTGTAGTAGTTCCTCTATAATCTTTACATTTTTTTATAGTGGCTCTTGAATAGTTTTTGAATACTTCATTTTCCTCCTAGTAAAAAAATTGTAAAACATTATTTTTAGTACCTATCCATATTTCTCTAACATTTACAAGGACTAGTAATTTAAGGATTTTGATTCCAATCTATAATTGCTAAAAAAATTATAGCTAAATTAAAACATCTCAACATAGTTATATTTACACTAAAACCTCTCAACATAATCTTCAAATGATTCTTTTCCTCCTTGGTTTATCTTATATATCTCATCTATAGTATTTATAAATTTACAATAATATATGCGTGTTTTACAAATGGTTGTTCCATATTCTCCTAAGTGTTGATGTTATTTCCATCTAGAGTCATAAACCAACATTATCATTGTTTTCTTCAAAGTACACAAGCATAGCCTAACCATTTGAGCATTGGTTTTATAAGTATATACCAATATAATCATTATTTCCTTCAAAGTACATGAGCATAGCCTTTTCATTTGAGCATTGGTTTTATAATCATAAGTTATATAGGAAACTTCAATTCAAAATAGGAATGCATAATGATTTTTGTGTGATATGTTCATTAAAGTGAGGGAGGAAAAAATATATTAATGTTTTGAATCATTGTTTCTTCGTCTCATAACCCTAGGAAATATTAACTAATCCTTCAGGATTTGTATATAGATATGATGGTCTTGATTAGGACATTGATTAGTTGTTTCATGTATTTCTAGTTATGGAGACATAATTGTATCCCTTTGATTCTGTTTGTATAAATACCATTTTTCTGATGAATAATACATCGGATAATACCATATGTTTTTATCATGAAGTTATTGAGGAATGTTTAGCATCACAATTACATCTCAATCAGGAAAGGACTTTTATTTTTTTTAAGAAGTCAAGGTATTTTTTAAAGAAGTGAGGGCACAAATTATTAGAAAATTTTAAGGAAATATATAAAACTAATGAAATTAAATAATTTTATTAATTAAATTAATATTTTTTTTATTAGTTTAAAGTAAATTATAAATAATCTCTATTATAAAATAAATTTTGAACAAGTAAATCAAATTGAGGCTTTTAGGACATAAATTGTACATGTTGTTGTTGCTGCTCTTGAGGATTGTGTAGTAGTTCCTCTATAATCTTTACATTTTTTTTATAGCAATCTCTTGAATAGTTTTTTGAATACTTCATTTCCTCCTGGTAAAAAAATTGTAAAACATTATTTTAGTATCTATCCATACTTTTCTAACATTTACAAGGACTAGTAATTTAAGGATTTTGATTCCAATCTATAATTGCTAAAAAAAATATAGTTAAATTAAAACCTCTCAATATGGTTATATTTACACTAAAACCTATCAACATAATCTTCAAATGATTCTTTTCCTCCTTGGTTTATCTTATATATCTCATTCATAGTATTTCTAAATTTACAATAATATATGTGTATTTTATAAATGCTTGTTCCATATTCTCCTAAGTATTGATGTTATTTCTATCCCAAGGCATAAACCAACATTATCATTGTTTTATTCAAAGTACACAAGCATAGCCTAACCATTTGAGCATTGGTTTTATAAGTATATACCAATATAATCATTGTTTCCTTCAAAGTACATGAGCATAGCCTTTTCATTTGAGCATTGGTTTTATAATCATAAGCTATATAGGAAGCTTCAAATTCAAAATAGGAATGCATAATGATTTTGTGTGATAAGTTCATTAAAGTGGGGGAGGAAAAAATAGATTAATGTTTTGAATCATTCTTTCTTCCTCTCATAACCCTAGGTCATAACCCAACAACAATGGATCCCATGGTTTGAAATTTGACAATGAAATTAAGTGTAAGAAAATATGATGTTTTGAACCTAGTGATGGATATGGTTTCTAATATTGGCAATCACAAATTATTTGACATATTTAGACAATTTTACTCTAATTCATACTCTATGTAATGGTAAAGGGTGTAAAAATCATTTAAATTCATGGAAGGTAAACTTACTTAATGGGCCTACAATCTACTTTAGGGTTAGGTAGAAATTGTAATAGGAGGATAGGGAAGTCCACTTATACTAGGAAAGCCACTTGGTTGATTTTTCAACGGAAGTCATGAGTTTGATGGGAAAATAACACCAAGGTATTCCTATATATCCAAGGGCCCTAACGAATGGTTTCATGCACATGTACCAATTCACTAAAGTTGAAACATTAAAAATCCTTTCATTGTGCTTCTAGTAGGGGGTGCAATGCTAACCTTGAAATCCTCACACCTCTCAAATATAGGTATGAAGGGTAGTCTTAGGAGACAACTACCATATGGAATATCCTATTATGGAGTCTATCAGAATGAATTGCATAAACCATCATAATCATAATCAATAAATTAATTATTAAGAGGAAAGTCACTATCTCATGATACACCTTTGTGAAAAAATTTGGATACTTTGGGTACCATCTCTACTCTCTTGATAGAGCCAAAAACGATGAAAGTGTTTCAAAATAGAGCCAAAATATATCCTTCGTGAATATAATTATTTTGCTACTTATTGTTGTTCATGTTTATTCAAATTTGGGCTTGTTGGGCATGTGTTGGTTTAGTGGTCACTCTGGATTTTTTGTAGGGTTGATGCAAATAACGATTCCAATATGATGTTTTTCCTTTAGTTTATAGTTGATGGCGTATTGATGGTTGTTTTTGAAACTCATCACCAGCCTATTCATTTATGATTATCTCAGCACCTTACCCTGTTATTTTGGATTATGTGGTGGTCTTCATTTTACCCTAGATGACAATGGTGATTGGCCTCCATATTGCTTTAGACATCTATTTGTTCATATAGCCTATGATCTAGTTATGATGCTAATGGTTGGTGTGTTATTGACTTTCCCTCATTGTGAGAGGAAACGTTTGAGTAGTGACACTTATGGCTTTGAGGTTCTGTCAGCCAATTTTTTTTAGTTAAGGTGATTTGGGTGTGCACTATTGTTTTAGTCCAATGTGAAGTATGGTATGTCGAGAAATTAGGAGGATATATGCTACTGAAAATGTTCTTAGGTATTTTCTTTAAATACTCTAGACTGAATTACATTGATCTCTTCTTGGTAATGTTTCAGATGGTTGAAAATTGTATTTTGACTCCTACATTCTTGCATTGTAGTTATATTGTTATGTTATATTGTTATTGTTATGTTTATTTTAGTTATATTAAAAATTAATTAAATAATATTACATTTGGGACATCAACAATAAATGATTGCAGTGAAACTAAACTAATTTGGGCTAACTGAAACTGAACTTGGACACTTGGATGGATGGTTTTGACACCTAACCGGTGGTTGAAATTAGATTCTCCAACAACCCCACTTAATTACAACCATATAAAAATTTAACTTAGATTCCTATTGGTCTATGTCTCAACTAGGCTTACAATTCAAAAATTTGACTTCAACTAGATTTACTTTTCTTTTCTCTTCTTCGAGATCCTGTAGCCTCTAAATTGTTTCAGCTTTTTCTTTTTGTTGTTTCCTTCCAACCTAAGTGTATTCATTTGCTAGTGCAGACCTTACATTGTTCTAGGTTATTTAAGCATCTCCTAGACTTCTTCAAAAATAGACTTTTATGTGGACTATTGCCACATATTATCTTATGTAGTGCGTTTTTCATCATCAATCTGCTACAACATAAGATGAGAATAAAATTGTATTTCTTTAAGACTCTAATTCCTAAAAATTTCATAGGTGTTCTCATCATCCAAGTTGTCTTCAACATTGACTTATGCAGCTTCTACACAGACTTTATCAAGGTAAGGTGTTGCAATCCATGCTTCAAGGAAACTTAACTCTTCTTCATAATCATCTTGTTTACCTACATATTGGAAATCAATGTTATGTGTAAAAACATCTACAGAAACACATAGGTTATGTTCCTTATGTTCTGCAATGAGAGATTTCTCCCATTGTGCTTCCTTCCCTGCCTATGATTTTGTCTTTGTTTTCTCTTTGCGGGATTCCTTATTTTCCTCTACATCTATCTATGTCTCTTCCACTCTTTACTAACATGTGTTGGTGTGGGCAGCTTGTATTCAACTTGATTTCCATACTCAAGTGGGATTATCTTACCAAATAGCATCATGTTAATATAATTTTTATGTTGCATCATCTACAACCATTCACCATTATCCAAAAATTCTTCATCAAAATTTACATTAGCAATATTAATTGTTGGATTCACCATATTGTCATCAATAATATTTGTGGTTAGATTCACCAAATATTCATCCACTTGTAGTTGTGCATAGTGGGATTCACGAGCATCTATGCCCTCGTTCTCCTTTTCTTCTCCAAATTTATCATAGTCATCATCCACTTGTGTCTGAGCACAGTGGGATTCAACAAAATTTTCATCTCGATATAGATCTGTTACTATAAGACCGCCTTCATCTTCAACTTGATTACCCCCCCCAGATGAAAACTCATGTTAAGGGTATTCGAGGATTTCATGGTCATCTTTGCTTCATTCACTCTTTCTTTTACTTCTCATCATCAAAAAAAAATTCAAACATCTCTTGTTGTTGCTTCAAATTTCTTATCCTGTTAGCTTTTCCCATTTGTTGAGTGTTGGATCACTACAACTCAACAAGTAAAACAATTTGTAGACATCATAACCAATTGCAACACAAAATTTGTTGCTACTTGGCTTCCACAAAGGAACGAATCTATGAATTATCTACAAAGACCTTACTTCCAAAAATTCTCTACTAAGGTGACATTTTCACAAAACTTTCACAAAAATATCAGAATGTCGAGAACTGATTGGAACAAAATCCTCTTCTTCTTTTTTAAAATAGATTACGAGGCTTATGAGCCTTTAAGAATTGCATGAGCCCTTTATAAACAATACCTTGTAGCCCTCTTTCTAAATTCAAGTTTTAAAAAATAAATTTGAACAAAGCAACTTTTTATGGAAAACCTTCTCTCTTAAAAAAAAACCTTGAATAATACCTTGCATTTGTTTTAAAAACAAATCCCCCTTTTTTTAAAACAAACTTCCTCACTTGTAAATGAAACAATTTTAAAAGAAATTTTAGACCTAGGCTCGAATATATATGGCTCTGTTGATGGTGCGGGACCTGCCAACATGTCAAAGGGATCTCCTTGGTAAGAAGTCCCAAATAGACCTCAGGCTGTTTGGTGTAGGAGTCCTAGCAGTAGATCGTAAGGTAATGCCTTAACCACGATGTCACACAGAGGAAAGTAAGATAACTCTGTCAGTAGCAAGGGTGTGACTGATGCAGAGAGTCAACGAATGTGTACGACAAGTTCCAACACTTTGAAGGGAGAGGAAGGTGAAGGTGAGTTCCAGGTTGAAAGGGATCGGTCCAACTTGTCTAGGAACACACCACAGAATGGACATGCACAACTTTCGACAAAGTAGCCCACTCGTATGCGATAGTCACAACATACAGGCTAAGATAACATGAACAACACTCATGGATCAGTCCAAGACGAGTGTGATAGTTGATATAGCGAGGTTCATAAGAAAGTTTTGTATGATGTCTAGCAGAGTAATCGACACAAATGGTGACAACATTAATAACATATGCAACACATTAACAACAAGATTCATATAATTGCATACAAATCAGTTCACACATAAGTACGTAAGTTAAACAACATATATCATTAAGGCAACCAAAATAGTCCAACTACAATAACAACATATGCATGAAGATGTGTTGGCTCTTATTATATAAAGAAGTGTCAGTCACAATCATACAATACGTCCATGTAAACCTGCTAGCCCCAACAGTGGAATGTCACAGCTACATCCGCCTACTCCTCCAAAGCAATGTACTAGCTATGTGCAGTGGAGAAGCCAAGGCACGTTACAATATTGTCCAAGCCTTCTTCAAGATAGTCTTAGTAGAAGCTTGGCTGACCAAAAGCCTATACAGTGAGTTATGAGGAACTATTTATAGCAAAGCGGTGGGGTTACCCTTGACACTCCCCTTTGTGATAGTTCAACTACCCTCATGACTCTTCACCTACTCTATGACTATTACATCCAACTATTGACACTTGACTTACACTTGACGTGAATCAACATTACAATGCAAGTGTACTCATGTGAGACAACATGGCTTGAGAAAGACTTGGAAGACATCACTGACACTCAGTCCTTTATGGGGAGACCAACTCTTTTATGTCCTTGTGATGGTGAAGTTGGTGAGCTGATGCCAAGATTGGTTCTCTGTGATGGTGTGCATGCACCTCATGGTGACGTCTTGCTAAAGTGAACTCGTACTTTCGTTGCAACCGGTGCATTGGTTCGGCCCCTTCATCCAACTCGTCTGCTAACATGTGCATCGTCTTCTTGAGTGCGGTTGAACTGGTAGCACACTGATGCATAGTTTCTATGCTAATCTTCAAGTGTGTGCTAGTGGTCATGGGCATCAACTTGTTGAAGTACCTATTCAGCTCGAGTTGGACTTGCCTCTTGTCTTTGCCTTAGTAAGTATGTTGAATGGGTTGGATTGCATGCGTTTGCACAATTACATGCATGTTGATGAATCCCTTGCATACGATCAACCACACTTCTCACCATGTCTACTCTGTGTTAGCTGCTAGGATGGATCTTTAACTTGTCAGGGTGCAATTTCATCCGTGATTGCACGTTGCACCCATTACGATTCTCGATCCTGCTGCAACTCATTTGCCTGTATATGCAGCTTCATGTTCTTAATGAGTTGTTTCCTCAGAACATGCAATTCCTTCTTTGTTACATCTTGTTCCCTCCCGCGATCTTCATTTCATGTCATCACTCCATAGTCGGAGTCTCCAATGTTTATTTCATCATCAATGGACCTACTTGAGCTTGCAACCTTGTTCCGCCTTCGTGTTGTCAAAAACCCTCCTATTGCATTCGTTGCATTTGGTATGTTGTCTTCAGCTGATTTTCAATGATGCTTATCATTATGATCCTACCACTGATGTCCTTGTCTACGAACAGCTTGATGTCTTCATGAGTAGGCAAGCTCATAGACACTTGATCGACTACATCCCCAAGCGTGCTCTAAATGGTGTCCTCATCTCTACTCTCTTGGAAATCGTTGCACATGTACTACTGAGAGGCAGATGAATAACAGTGATACCTAGAGACATGGAAACACTCAGAGCAAGCAATCTGTTAGTCAAAAATCAAAATGAACATGAGAACTGACTTGCAACATACTAGGTGAATGATCATGAAGGTTGTGCAATTTTGGCTGGGAGGTTGGGAGACTGACTGCTAAGACTGCTCAAGGCACAGTTTAGGCTACTGGGAGACTCGTTGATTGCTGGAACCATGCAATGCACAATCCATTTAGGCTAATGACTGCTGGGATTGAACAATGCACAATTCTAGCCGGGAAGGATTGTTGGCCTGGGAACAGATGTGCGCAATTTCTTGGGCCAAACAACAACTGTCCTCCATAATGTGCAAAAGAATCCTGGAGGCTAGTGCCGAGTAGGAATGTGCAAATCTAGAGAGGTAGATGAGCCTTCCTTTCCCATATTACGCAATACAGCCTTGGTGAAGGTAAAGCTTGGGCCAAGGTTGGCCTAATTCGGCAACGGGCGACTGAAAGCAAGTAAGTCAGTGAATGCATGGTGACAGTGATAGAAGAAGTTATTGACAATGCATGAAAAACATGAATGAAAGATTCAACAAACAAATCAACATGCATGTAGGTGAGGTAGTTCGTTAGTTGGGCGAACGTCCGTGCAAAATAGTTTTATGCATGCAACAATAGTGAGATAGCAATGAAAACTGAAATAGAGCTAGGACAAGCTATTATATATGCTAACGACAACAAGCATTCAAATAAATCAAGAAAACATTACTCCTACAAGTGAAAACACAAAAAGCGACATAAGTGTAGCACAAGGCACGGGAAGCAGGCTTACCCAAAAACAATTGAGTTGAATGTGTCGACTGCTCCTAGCTGTGATGTGGGATGTCGGAGCTGCAAGGTTGATGTGAGGAATGAGCTCTGCCACATCCAGTTGATGACTTTTTGTAACATCGAGGTTGTGATGCGCATGCCAGGAATCTAGGGGAAGTGACACTTGGTGGGAGGTTTCAGAAATTCTCCTTGCATGTAACCTCCAACTACTAAACATAGGTCCCTGAAACAAGAGATTCCTTTGCATGATGCCTTGGGAGAAGCAGTTCATGATTAAAAGTCTATTTTTCTTAGTCCCAGAGGGAACCAGTCAACTCAGTTACACATGCAATAGATTGCTTGACTGCTGGAGAAAAATATGTATTTCTTGGTGGGAGCTGGGCTAGCTTCCCAGGAGATTTGCTTATTTTCTCGATAGAGAAGCTGACTACTACCCAGATTTGTGCAAATCCTAGGCTGAACAACCTGTTGTTGGGAAAATTTGTGCAAATCCTGGGTTGAACAGCCTGGTCTTGGGAAAATTTTCTCAAATCCTGTTGGGAGGGTCAGCTAGAAGGATTGCGTAATCTTGGAGACCAGCAGGCTGTTAGAGAGGATTGCGCAATTCCTAGAGGGAAGGTTGGTTTCCCTCTAGAAATGCACAATTTTAAAGGTGAAGCTTCTTAGCCTACAGCTGGACCAAGTCTGGGTGAGTAGCCTGTGAGGGGAATGGATCAACTATGATCAACAGGCTACCTTTGTGTGAGGAAAACACTTGAAGCTTGAGTACTTGACGAAGCAAGACAAAGTGCTATGTGAGGTTGGTAGGGAGGCTCCAAAATGGGCTAAGGAAAGATTTTGGAGGGTAGTTGTAGCTGCTACAACACTTGGTGACACACTAGTAGAACTCTAGCTCTCTGAATGGACCTTTTTCATGAAAACCAAGTCTAACACCTTCAGAAGTATTGTTCAACTCTTAGCACATCTTGGATTCACACGAGTTTGATTGTAAGATGTAGCATCTACCAGACTCTTGGTCAATTGACACACATTCCAATCCAAGGCAACATAGTTGTTTCGATTGGGTTTGAGGGGTATATAGGTGCACAAGCAGTATAGTCGTCATAGTCTTAGTTTCATCTCTTATGTTGCTCCACTACCATCAGGCCTGGATAGTACCTCGATGGAGTCACATAGGAAGACAAAGCATGGCACCGCTACCAGTGAACCTGGTCAGTACCCCATCAGAGTTACTTGCATCACCTCCCTATGCAAGAAGCCTTTCTCTTCTTTCGCCTTATTCATTTTTCATTTTTTTTTTACTTTTCATTTTTTTCATTTTCACTGTGCATAACACTTATTCATTTCTGAGGCAGAAGAGGGATCGTGAATTATTGAGAGCAGAAGAGGTTGTTCCAGTAGAGAAGTAGTTTATTATATCTTTGACGTGCCTATTAAGGTTTCCCCTCTCACCTTACTCTACTTGACTGAGCTGACAAGGGTTAACCCAAAAACAATCGATTAGAGAAGGTGACACTAGTTAGTGCGCAACCATTGTGTTTACACCAAGGTTCACTTCGAATAGTACATATTTTGCTTCGATGTATCATGGGCTAAACGTAACAAGCTCATAATATAGAGGCAAGATAATAACCAAGTAGTGTTAGTTGTACAAGCCCTCTTGTACTTTACCGAGCTCGCTTCAAGAGTCATACATGGTTTCATGCAAAATTTACCTATGAAAGAAACAAGCGAATGAACTAACAATCAACAAAGCAAAGCAAGAGCAGAAGCAAAAATGAAAGCAAAGCAAGTAAATGAACAATCAAGCAAACAAACAAGTAAACAAAGCACGTAAGCAAACAAGCATGCAAGAAAACAACTGAAAGCAAACACTACTCCTACTCCTACACTAACGGTACATGGACCTGATCACGTGAAGTGATACTTACAATGCAGCCACCGGTGCATTGGTAGACCAATGTTGGTGAAGGCTCGGTCCGTGAGCAACCCAGTTGTGTGAACCAGCAAAAAAGAACAATATAACAATGAAGACAACCACACTTCATGATTCAAAGTGCCCACGGGACATAAGTGAGTGCATGTGCATGACGAGAAGTCCACGGAATTATCATGGTGATGTGTGACACTACATGCAACTTTGAAGCATAAGAACACTCTTGACTATGACATGCAAGAAAACGAAAGAAACAAAGATAAATTGCATCACGCACGATTGCTTGCAATGTAAGACACCTCTAATGCAAGAGCAATGGGATCATGTCGTTCGAGTGGAGGAAGTAAAATCTAAGTGTTGGATTTATCTTGAGTGCATACAAATGAGTGATGAGGAGCCTTGAGTGTTTGAACAATTTCCTCATCGGAAGTGAAACTAACCTCAAGACAATGACGGCCTGACATAACCATCAACTCAGCCTAAAGTGCCTCGACGGTCTATGGGGTTTCGACTTCATTGATAGATGGATCTTCATAGACCAGTGGATTAGATAGATTAACAATGAGTGAATCAACATTGTGATCGGATGATGAGGTGAAGAGATCATGACAACCAAGATCATAAAATTCAGGATGTTGGTCGACATCCTCATGGTTAGATGAATCACATAGAGGAGTAGATGAAAAGGGAACAAATTCATCCTCTGTGTTTATGGAAAATATAGATGAAGGATCAAGTGGATTTTCAATGAGTAACTTATCCTCTCCGTTGTCAAATGATGGACTAACATTTGGTGAGTCTCCCAAGTGATCAATAATAGGTAACACTCGTGGATGAAGATACACATGCAAAATCATGGATGGCAGGTTCACCAAAGAGGTTAGGAAAGAACGAAGGGGACTCATACAGAAGGGAGTCATCCTTCATCGAATGTTTAAGTTCAAGCTCCCACTCATACTCTTCATGAATGATAGCGCATGTTGGTTGTACAACACCGACTTCATCAGTGGGTTGTTCCTCATTCACAACAAGTGGAGAGTCCGGAATGGACGAACACAAGGCAGCATCATCTGGAGGAACACCCGAGTGCGAAGATGAAGGTCGAAGAAAATAATGCATATGAGAACTCGAAGGACTTACAACCAAATCTGCACTAAAATCAAGTGAACTGATGTTGGGAGAATGTAAAGGATTAAAATATGTGTGAGCATGACCCTCAACATCACTGGGCAATGATGGAGTTGTTGAATGAGAGGGAGATAGACAGTCAATTGAGAGAGTGCCCGCTCCCACATGATATTGCACAGTTCCATCAATGAAGAATATTGAACGAGGCTTGATTTCAATCTTCCTCTTGGGACCGATATATTTCTTAAGGAAATACTCGAACCGGTCCCAAAGATAAGCAAATTTCATCTGGCTCTTCAAAGCTTGAAACTGCAAGTCACGTAAGTGCTACCAAAAATCAATAATGGATTCATGCGAAGCCCTGAGTTGTTGTAAGAATTTTCAGTCAAGATAGTCTGGATCAAAATAATAGAACATGTCTTCAATGAGATCATAGAAGTGCTCAAATGAGTGTATGGTGTTAGCTAGTAGGCTGAACACCCAACGAAATGGAGATTTGTGACGTGTGTATGCAAGTAGAAAACTGGTATAATCGTCAGAAAACTCCTCTTCCTCTTAAATCATGAAAAGAAAGTTATATAAGTGCTTAGGCTAGGCCGCTTCGCCTTCACCATCAAATGTGTGAGTGGGAAAGAGATTGAAATGCTTCCCTGAGATGGAGACATCTTCACAATTCATAAAACACCTCGAGGGAAGAAGGGTGCAAGACTCCATGAAAGATATGGAAAGGTTCCGAACTATATGAGAGGACGCAGCTTGTCATCAAGCACTCCTTCTAGCGCAAAAAATGTTGATGGTGCTAGACCCGCCAACATGTCAAGGGGATCTCCCCGGTAAGAAGTCCCAATTAGACCTCAAACCTTTTGTTGTAGGAGTCCCAGCAATGGGTCATAAGGTAATGCCTTGACCACGATGTCACACAGAGGTAAGTAAGATAACTCTGTCAGTACCAAGGGTGCGACTGATGCACAGAGTCAAGGAATGTGTATGATAGGTTCCAACACTTCGAAGGGAGAGGAAGGTGAAGGTGAGTTCCAGGTTGAAAGGGATCAGTCCCAACTCGGCTAGGAAAAGACCACAGAAATGACATGCACAACTTCCAGTGGAGCTGTCCACTCGGATGCGAGAGTCACAACGTACTGGGTAAGATAATATAAACAACACTCATGGATCAGTCTGAGACGAGTGTGACGGTTGATATAGCAAGATTCATGAGAAAGGTTTGTTTAATGTCCTGCAGAGCAATGGACACGGACGGTGACAGCATTAATAACATATGCAACACATTAATAATAAGATTCATATAATTTCATACAAATCAGTTCACACACAAGTACATAAGTTAAACAACATATATCATTAAGGAAACCAGAATAGTCCAACTACAATAACAACATACGCATGAAAATGAGTTGGCTCTTATTATATAAGAAAGTGTAAGTCACAATCATACAATACATCCATGTAAACCTACTAGTCCCAACAGTGGAACGTTACAGCCACATCTGCGTGCTCGTCCAAAGAGATGTACTAGCTCCGTGCAGTGGAGAAGCTAAGGCAAGTTACAATACTATCCAAGCCTTCTTCAAGATAGTCTCAGTAGAAGCTTGGCTCACCAAAAGCCTATATAATGAGTTACGAGGGACTATTTATAGTAAAGGAGTGGGGTGACCCTTGAAATTCCCCTTTGTGATAGTTCAACTACCCTCATTACTCTTCACCTACTCTATGACTATTACATCCAACTATTGACACTTGACTTACACTTTACATGACTCAACATTACAATGCACATGTACTCATGTGAGACAACATGGCTTGAGAAAACCTTGCAAGACATCACTAACACTCGGTCTGCTGTGGTTAGACCAAATCTTTGACATGCTTATGATGGTGAAGCTGGTGAGATAATGCAAGGCTTGGTCGTCCGTGATGGTGTGCATTCACCTCATGGTGACATCTTGCTGAAGTGAACTCTTGTTTTTGCTGCAACCGGAGCATTGGTTCGGGCCTTTCATCCAACTCGTCTACTAACATGCACATGGTCTTCTTGGGTGCGGCTGAATTGGAAGCACATTGATGCATAGTATCCATGTTGATCTTCAAGTGTGTGATGGTGGTCATGTGCATCAACTTGTCGAAGTACCTGTTCGGCTCCGGTTGGACTTGCTTTTTGTCTACGCCTTGGTGAGTGTGTTGAATGGGTTAGATTGCATGCATGCACACAATGACATTCATGCTACTGAATCCCTTGCATGTGATCAACCACATTGATCACCATGTCTTCTCCATGTTATCTTCTAAGATGGATGTTTAACTTGTCTAGGTGCAGTTTCATCCATGGGCGCACGTTGAGCCCACTATTGTTCCTGATCCTGCTGCAACTCATTCGTCTATCTGCACAACTTCCTCTTCTTCCCAAGTTGCTACTTCAACACATAAAACTCCTTCTTTGTTATATATTCTACCTTCATGTGATCTTCATGTTGCGCCATCACTCCATAGCCGAAGTCTCCAAAGTTGCTTTCATCATCAATGGACCTGCTTGAGCTTGCAACCTTGTTCTGCCTCCATGTTTTCAACAACCCTCCTCTTACATTTGTTGCATTTGGTATGCTATCTTAAATTGTTGTTCATGATGCTTCTCGCTATGATGTTGCGGTTTGATGTCCTTGTCCATGAACAACTTGATGTCTTCGTGAGTAGGCAAGCTCATAGATGCTTGATCGACTGCATCCCCAAGCGTGTTCTGAATGGTGTCCTCGTCTCTACTCTTCTAGAAACCATTATACCTGTACTGCTGAGAGGCAAATGAACACCTACGATACCTGGAGACATGGAAACACTCATAGCAAGCAATTTGTTAGTCTAAAACGAAAATGAACATGAGAACTAACTTGCAACATACATGGGTGAATGATCACGAAGGTTACGCAATTTCAACTCGGAGGTCAGGAGACCAACTGCCAAGACTGCTCAAGGCACAACCTGGGCTACTAGGAGACTGGATGACTGCTAGAACTGTGCAATGCACAGTCCAGTCTGGATGCTGACTCCAGGGATTGCACAATGTGAAATTCCAGCTAGGAAGGACTATTGACCTAGGGACATATCTGAGCAATATCTTGGGTCAAATAGCCACTATCCTCTAGAAATGTGCAAAATAGTATTGGAGGCCAGTGTCGGGAAGGAATGTACAAATCTGGAGAGGAAAGTTAGCATTCCTTTCCCAGATTGCACAATGCAGCCTTGGTGAAGGCAGAGCCCGAACCAAGGTTGGCCCGACTCACCGATGGGCGACTGAGAGCAAGTAAGTCAGTGAATGCATGGTGATACTAAGTGATAGCAGAGGTGATTGATAGTGCATGAAAAATATGAAAGAAAGATTCAACAAACACATCAACATGCATGTGGGTGAGGCAGTTTGTCAGTTGGGTGAATGTCCGTGCAAAACAGTTTCATTCATGCGACAACAGTGAGATAGCAATGAAAATTGAAACAGAGCTAGGACAAGCTAGTATATATGTAAACAACAACAAGCGTTCAAATAAATCAAGCAAACAGTACTCCTACAAGTGAAAACACAAAAAGTCACAGAAATGCAGCACAAGGCATGGGAAGCAAACTTACCCCAAAATAGTTGAGTTGAATGTGCTGACTACTCCTATATGTGATGTGGTATATCAGAGCTGCAAGGTTGATGTGAGGAATGAGCTCTGTAGCATCCAGTTGGTGAGATTTGATAACATCGAGTTTGTGACGTGCATGCCACGAATCTATGGGAAGCAACACTTGGTGAGAGGTTTCGGAATTGCTCCTTGCATGTAACCCCCAACTGCTAAACATAGATCCGTGAAACTAGAGATGACTTTGCATGCTGCCTTGGGAGAAGCAGCCCATGGATGCAAGTCTATTTTTCTCAGTCCCAAAGGGAACCAGTAAACTCAATTGCACATGCAAGAGACTGCTTGACTGCTGAAGTAAAATGGGCATTTCTAGCTAGGAGATGGGCTGGCTATCCAGGAGATTTCCACAATTTCTTAGCATAGAAACTAATTGCTGCCCATGTTTGTGTAAATCCTGGGTTGAACAGCTTGTTGCTAGGAAAATTTGCACAAATCCTGCTGGGAGGGTTGGTTGGCAGGATTGCGCAATCCTCAAGCCCAGTAGGCTGTCAAAGAGGATTGTGCAATTCTTGGAGAGAAGGTTGGTTACCCTCCAGAAATGCACAATTTTCAAGGGGAAGTTGCTCAGCCTATAGCTTGCCCAAGTCCAAGTGAGAAGCCTCTAAGGGGAATGGATCAACTGTGATCGACAGGCTGCCTTTATGCGAGGAAAATACTTGAAGCTTGAGTACTTGATGAAGAAAGACAAAGTACTGTGTAATGTTGGTAGGGAGGCTGCAAAATAGGCTAAGGCAAAAAAATGGAGGGTGGTTGTAGCCACTACAACAGGCTCCTTTTGAAAAATAAACCTTGTCTTGAATATATTGCATTGATATCACACTTTGATGTATATCGATGACCATATATAATGAGAAATGCATCAACGTATTTGCATGGTGAGATTAAAGAAAATTTTGAAGACTTGTCATTTTTTGTTTAGCATAATAAAATAATCGTTTGACAGTACCCTAAAATAATCGCTTAAAAAAAAATCTTTTATCCTTTGCGCAGCTCACAATAGGATTCTTTGCGCTATTTTGCACCTGTTTTGACTTGCCAAAGTGTGACAATCTTAAAAAATTGACAATTTCATAACTTTGTTATTTTCTTGCGTAGTTTCCTTTTCTCTGAGGTGAAAAAGTGACACGCCTACCCTTTTTTATAGGTGCAAAAGTGACGCACTTCATTTTCTTCACAGGTATGAAATTCAAGCTTCTTTCATACTTTCTCCTCGACCTCTCATCATCAACTATGATGACACTTGCTGCTCTCTCTAGATTCTTATGCGACCTGTCCTCTTCTCTTTGGTACTCTCAAAGAGTCTTACGCATCCTATGCTTTGATACAATGACAAGAATTGAAAACTATGGAGCAGAGGATTTCTCTTCTCAATATTATGAATCAGTTAAATAAGATTTCATTAGGAACATCAACAATAAATGATGGAGTGAAACTGAACTAAAATGTACTAACTGAAACTAAACAGGGACACTTTGATGGATGGTTTTGACACCTATCAGGTGGTTGGAATTAGATTGTTCAACATGTATTGTGCCTTCCTCCTCTTCCTTTCCAACAAATTGGTATTAGATAAGGAGAAATATCTTAGCAAAGGAGAAGTACCAGACCTTGAGGACGAGAGTGAAGTGGAAACTCAGTAGAGGATAAGATAACTGTGAGTTTTATTTTTATTGTTAAATTGTGAGGGTTGATCATCTGACCCCGAGAACTAGAGAGAGTGTGTTGGAATCGTACTTCAGAAGATGAGTACACTACGCTACCATCACATCAAAGAAGAGAAGGTGTGACTATTTTGGTCCACACTTACACACCCTCGATTTTTTCCTAATGTTGCAACTCCTCTACATCGAAAGGTGTGCCATTGTAAATTAAAAAAAAAGGCCTAAAATTTGCTTGGAAAAAATGTTACAAAGGAGTGTTCCTTCTCAGATATATGTGGTCGATTATATTAACTTCATCTTTGAGGCCATGCATTAAAAAGGTTGAAAGATTTAAAAAAAATAAAAAATCATATGATAGACTTTCAAATTTTAGAAAAGGTCTATTAAAAGGTTTATTTAAAGAAACCTCTTTTTCTATTAAAAATTAAAAAGGGTTTTGTTTGAGCTTGAAAAAAGGGGGTTTTATTTATGGGTTTTATTTGAAAATATTTATCTGAGTTTTATAAAAAAATGACCAAGTTATTTAGAGTTTTATGATCAGTAAGAGGAGTTCCATCACTAGAAATAGTTTTTAGCAATTGTGACTAGTATAAAGTGTCACCATGATATTGAGAACAGAACAATGTGTCTATCTATAATTTTTTTTTCTATTTTTTGAAGCATGATAGTGTTTTGGGTTCATAAAAATCCCTTTATATGATAAGGAGACATGAATCTGGTGAAGTTTTTCCTTATGGGGGCACATATTGAAAACATTATTATTTTTCAGGGGTGATATGGAGAGAAGACTAATGCAATATTGAAAGAAGGTAGAAGACAATAGAAATCTAGCAATAATGGGTTGCAAAGCGAGGCTGAAGCAGATCAAGAAGAGAAATCAAAAGGAAGAGCTAACGTATTTTGAAGAGCTCATAGAGGTTCTCGATGCAACTGAAACATCTAAAAGGAAAGTAGATGAAACAGAACAATTTGAGGATGAAGGGATAGGGATGGATCTGGTAACACTTCCAAAATTTACTAAAAAAATTATTTTATTTTTGGGTTGTCAAAATGCAAAATTTTCTTTGATGTAAAGATTTGATTGAGTATCAGTCTGAAGTATATGATTCTTTAGTATTAGGTCTTATAAACCAGACATTGAATGAGAATTTTGTGTGCAAGGTAGAAAAAGCTAGATCTTCTCAAGAAGCATGGAAGATGCTGGAAGAAAAATTTGGCACAAAGGAAAGTGACATGCGACAACAAGTTGTGTCATAGTCTATTGAAGAATCTATAGAGAATTCAGCAGCAAGTCTACGAGTAAATGAGAAAGAATCTAGGAGGACAACGAAGATTGTATAATCCTACATAAATGCGGATGATGGTCACGAAGATTGTAAAAATGAAACCTATTATGCATACGCTCATATGGATGAAGAAGATGTAGAAAATATTGCAAATAGAAAAGTTGAAGCCTCTGTGTGTGAAGCTAAGAAAGATCATATTGATGCTCGAGAACTCCACTATAACGTGGATGGTGAAGATGATGATGAATCCCACAATGATGAGACACATGTGGATGATGACTGTAAAGTGAGTTGTGAGTTGGTGAATCCAACAATAGACCTTGTGATGGTGACCTCTTTGCATTTGAGGTTGAGACATCTAATTTTGAGAATAACAACGAACATTTTTCATATGAAGTAATGGTTTGCGGAGCTGAGAGTGCATATCTCATGAATTGAGTAGCAACTAATGAATTTGTTGAAGTTAAAATTGTTAATGAGCATACACATGCTAAGATACCCCACCATATAGTGGATGAAAATTATATTGACAACATTTATGGTCTCTTTTTTGAAATAGGTATTGATTGTGGCAATATGGAAAGTGTCATGTTTGATGAAGAAATGAAGGTTGAAACTACCATTGTAGCAGTAAGTTATGAAGCAAAAGTTAGAATTTCTTGTGAAGAAATGTATAAACTACCAGCAATCGAGTTTAACATAGATAAAGCTATCAATAGAGAAAAAAGTGGTTTGGTGGACCCAACAATTGAAATTTTTTATGTTAACTTTGATGAAGAATAATTAACTAGTGATGAGTGGTTGCACATAATGCAAGAGAAATATCTCATTAATATATTGTTATTTGGTGAGAGAAGCCCACTTGTGTTTGGAAGCCAAGTGGAAGACAACCTGTTTGTAGTAGTTGAGGTTAGTAAAGAAATGGAAAATTACGATTATGATACAACGACGAAGGAAGAGACAGAAGAAGCAATTAAATCTCTCACCAATGAGCATAATAAATATGTTTTTAAAATTGATTTTGAGTGTGCAAGTAAGCAAGACAACATACCATTTACCGTTATAGCTGAAAAAGAAGATGAATAAAAACGTGTAGGAAAGGATATGGAAGTTTTTGTAGATGGATAAGAAATCATTGAAACAACCTTTCAACAATGGAGTCAATAAGAGATCAAATTCTAGTGCCAAAAAATATGGTAGAAAGAAGTTTAGGAATATGAAGCGCAAGAAGTTGAGCAAAGTTCACAATTTGAAGTGAAAATATGTGGTAGTAGTCCATGAGTATTTAAATCTTTGAAGAGGAAGTTGTAAAAGACAAACTCAAAAGGCCAAAATTGTTTCTCGAAAGTAATATGAGACAAGTCAAAGAAACACTGTCGCAAGAGAAAGTGAAGAAATATGGAGCCTAAAATAAGAAAGTGCAGTGGAGAATGAAGCAATTTTGAGGGTATAGAATCTAGAAGAAACAAAAAAGAAAATCCAACATTGTAAAAGAAATTGAGTCATTGTAAGCCTAGCTCAGACTAAGACCAATAGGCATGTTTAAGTAATCATGAGTCATGATTAAGTTAAGATTGATTCATATGTTTGTAATGAAGCAGGAGTTTTATAAATAGTAATTACTCCCATATGCATGCAAGGCATAAAGATTTAAGTTAAGTGAATAAAAGCAAGTCGAGTCTAATATTAAAAGTCAAGTTCAATGTGAGTTTGCGTGAAATAATTCGCTAAAAAAAAGTCAACTCTAGTTAAGTTTTGCATTAATCCATATTTAGTAAGTTTAGTGTTTATATGACCATATTTGAGTCATTGTAATGAAGAAGAAAGAAAAGAGAGATGAACGGCAACTCAGTGAATATATATGAGAGAGAATCAAGTATTCTGATTAATAGAGTAAACGAACAGCAACTCATCTTTTGAGCGTATTTTGTTCTTTCCAACATGGTAGATGATGCACCTTTATATGAGATCGTTCACATGACACCTTCATATTAGCTATGTCATCAATGTGGCCACAACATATATGCAGTATGATGGAAATACATATATGCGGTGAATTGTATTTCATGAATTTAAAATGCCATATATAACACATTTACCCTTTCAACAATAACTCTATCTTGTTTACAATTTGAAAAGGGGAAACTATGAACTTTCTGAAAATTATATGATATTTATTAATCCAAGAATAATACCCTTCTGTTCACAAACTTAAAAAAAAAAAAAACAGAAATTATCCACTTCATGGGGGTTATGCTTCCTTACTGATAGCACGAAATTATGTATAGAAATAATTTAATGCTAGCAGTATTTATTCCCGTTAGCCATTTTACACGCTCTGATAAAACATAAATAAACAAATTAAATTAGCTTTGCATTTAGTCAAATATGTTAGATTAGCTTCCAATTATTTGTTTGAATATATATTTCATTTTTTGGGGACGTTTTGCATTTTCAATGTTACATCATGGAAGATATCTATCCACCTACATTTTTATAAATGATTTCTAACCTTAATTCCAGTTTCAATCACACTCCCAACCTCACTTTCTCCCATTAGAATCTAAACCATCGATGAAGAGATTTGAATAATGGAAATTATATTCCACACATACCAACATACCAACAAATATACACTTCATGAACTGTTCAATAAACTATATTTATTCATATAAATATAACATTATTTATGAAAAATAGTTTACATTTATAAATACTTGTGTCATTCGGATAGTTGTAGAAACGCCAAAAAAAATACTAAAAATAGTGTGTGTTTTCCATTACACTTTAGATTCCATTTTATATTTTTACATTTGCATTTTGATAACTATGTGAAAAGTAAACTACTTTCTTATTCAAGAAACTAAGTTATGTATAACCTGCAAGTGAAATTCAACAATTTTTCTGTGAAGGCAGCTTACAATTCCACCCTCTAAAATTGATAATAACTCAACTTTGAAGGTATTTGAAACCTCTGATGGGATTGTGTTTAGTTCAAGTGTGCAATTCATTCAGCTTAGGCATCCCAATGGATTTAAATGGTCCTCTCAATGCTTCACTAATTTCCCGATTTAAGGATCATTGTAGCATAATTGAGAAGAAAAAATAACACCGTCTTATAATAAGCGAAGATAAAGATAATATTGAGATCCATTGTTTTTCTATCATCTCGACTCCAAAATGCTTGATGAAGGGTAAGCGCCTTTAGATTGGGTATCAGAATGTCTCGTTGAAGAACTTACTGCACTGCTTGATGTTTTGTCTGGGTCTTTAGGAAGAGGAGTTACATTAATTCCAAGGTGTTTAAATTGGTCATGTACGTCCACCACACAATCCAAATCTATGAAAGCATCCTTTGTGGGTCAAGGAATATTTTCTCACTCTTCTGTGCGCATCAACACCACCTGCGACATTGAAGCACCTGCGACATTGAAGCACACTATCACTGCAGCTGCTTGTGTACACAAAATGCCAATCATAATAACTCTATTATGTCCTCCCACGTATAGCTGCCCTTCAACGTGGGATCAACAATTTCTAAACCTCTCTCTGCTTTATACAGTTTCCGTGTCTGGTAATTGGTCAATATCAACAAAACATTTCACTTCAGTTAGCAAGGGATCATAACGTTATGGAGATCCTAGAAAAATTCTACTTCAAGATGAGATCACATGAGCCATACGCCTTGGATGAGAAACTCTATGTTTTGAACCAAACACTTACTCTTTCTTCGGCTGATAATCTCAAGTACAAGTAATCCAAACCCAAATACATCGACTTTCTCCCTCGGCTTTCCATGTAAGGCATACTCGATGGCTTTAATCATCCACAATGAAATCTCCATATCTTAACCCTCTTAGAAAACCATGATCCATTTTCTACATATAATCGATCAATGTTTTGCCAATTTTCTAAACGCCCTAACTGAAGTCTTAATCTTTTTTGAAATTGAGAATCAAATTGATTGAAATGGCAAGCTTGATTTCACATATGAATTTAGCAACCTCTAAACCTTTGTGGCATTACCATTATAAAATTTGTATTCACTTTTATCAAAAAAAAATAATGTCAATATGATATTTTTTTAATCTCCCATTTAACTTTAATTGGACAGACAGTAGGCAAAACGTTTACTGTTGAGATTTTCTGTTTGAAATCAAATAGGCAAAAATCAACAATAGGGATTCAGTTCCTAGATTAGCTCCAGGTTGTTGGGAGGGAGTTAATGCCTCCTATATTTGATGTGAGGGAGTTATGAGGCTGTTAGATTCTCTATGCTATATAACAGGCAATCATTCGGATAATTTTCTAAGAGAGTGTGAGGATTTCTTGATGTAATCTCCAAATTTGATTAATATATTCCTGATGCCTATGTTTGGTGGACGTAGCCCAGATTGGTTGGGTGAACCACGCTAAATATTGTGTTTATGTGCTTGACTGCTTTGTTAATTCTGCTGTGTGTTTATGAAATAGCTGTGCACCTGATCCAACAATTGGTATCAGAGCATGTTGGAGGTGCTGAGATTGATTGTTGTTGGTGCGTTTGACTAGAGGTGTTTAACATCGTTGCTGCGGTGGAGAAATCGATTGCTGCGTCGGCTGTTTGTAATCGATTGCTGTGGGTGCATAACGTGGATTGCTGGAGCCATCCATTATCCTGCGCGCTGAGCGTGGATACATTTCAAACCGGCGTGGATCTGGTATACACAAACTGCGTGGAGTGGATATATTGGTACTGCGTGGCGTGGAGTGAATATATTGCTGCGTGCGTTGACACCTGCGTGCAGATGGAGGTAAGCAGCGTTGATATATATATTTATTTGGTGCGTGGCTTTAAAAACAGCATGGATTTATTTTGAGCGTGGATATATATGTTATAAGCAGCGTGTATATATATAATATCAAACGGTGCGTTTTTTTTTAAAGTCGTGGTTATATATCAGCGTGCATATATGTGGGTATGAGCACCAGCGTTAATATATATTAAAAACCGCATGGATAGGATGTTTTGAAACTGGCGTGGATGGCTTTGAACATGAACAGCGTGGATCTATGACCAACAGCGTGGAGATAGTCTCCGATAGATGCGTTGTTATATTTAAAACTGCGTGGATGTGTTTTTTAAAACATGGTGAATATATGTTTAATAGCCAGCATAGCTATATGTTAAAACTTTAAATCCATACGCTATGTTGATTGTTTAAATATATGCGTTGTTTATATCGTGTTTTGGGATTGGCGCGGGATCTATGAAAACAGTAGCGCCAATCTCCTGAAATAGCATGGTAAACAATTATTTAAGTGCGCCAATGCGCCAATTCTCGGGTTAGCGCGAATTTTAAAGGAATAAACGTGCCAATTTGTTATAACTTAAAGCGGTTTTTCATTGGCACGGTTCAGGTGTTGATTAGCCAACGCCATTTGTATTTTACATGCTAATCTGAGTTTTATACAGGAAAGCACAGAGGTTTGTGAGGAAAAGGCATTTTATTCATATTCAATTTTGTTTTTTATTTAAAATTGGAGATTCTTGTGTTTTTTGACGAGATGGCCAAAACGCAGAGTGCCCGTTTTGAAATTGAGAAATTTAATGGCAAGAATAATTTTGAGATCTGGAAGGTGAAAATGCATGACTTTCTTGTCCAATAAGGCGTGGTAAAGAAGGCATTGATGGGTAAATCCAAACAACCTTACAACATCACAGACGATGAGTGGGACGAAATGGATGAAAGAGCTATAAGTGCCATTCGATTATGCCTGGCGGACGATGTCTTGTTTAATATTGTGTCGTAGACAACAGCTGCTGGTTTGTGTACGAAACTGGAGAAACTGTACATGACCAAATCCTTAACCAATAGGATTCTCCTGAAGCGACAGTTGTACGGTTTGCGAATGAAGGAAGGTACATCGATTGCTGCTCATTTAAATTCTTTTAATACTCTTCTTGTGCAATTACAAAGTATAGAAGTAAAAATTCCATCCGAGGATAAAGCTATTACTTTATTGTGCTCGTTGCCCGAATCATGG